>JAZHYW010063540.1:0-22409 GCA_037355805.1 Ixodes ricinus | reverse complement strand
CCTGGAGCAGTTAGATATATTTTAATAAAATAACAAAAATGTTAAAATTTTAAAATTTTTTGTAGTGTTTTAAAAATATATTTAAAGTAAACAAAACATCACAAGATTAACTACATTGTGAGTCAAGAAAGCCATTTTAAACTTAGGAAAAATATTGCTAGGTACGATAAAAGCTGATTTTTCATCAATTATTGGTGATGCCAAGTTTCACCTTTGTTTTAAGTTCAAACCGCGCTCGTCATCAAAAAATTATTTTTGCCAAAAAATATTTTGGGCATGGCTACGGACATTTGGGACAAAGATTACGTGAATTTTTCTAGAAAATTGGAAGGGTCGAGTAATGCAACGTCACGGGACGTTTGACATGGAATGACCCCCTAAGTACACTTAGCGTGGGACTGTTGGATAGCACTTGGTAAAGTCGAAGGAATTCTCCAGGGAGCCGGAGTGGCGATCCGTCTGAACCAGTTCAGCCGAAGTTGTGTTCCAGGTCGTGCTTGAAGGCGGATCGAATGCCGAGGAGGACCAGATGGGAGATGATCGACCCAGTTGGAGACGTCCGCCTCGTGCAGTGGTGCAGCCTTGAGCTGTCGGTGTAACATTCTCGTCCACTGTGCCAGCGGCTGACGGGGTGGTATGAGGTAGTGTGCACGTGGTGTGTGCCGACGAGCTGGGCCTAAGGCAGCAGAGCGGCGAGCACTCGAATCGTGTCATCCCCGGTCCGTAGTGACGGTGGCTGGACATCCGAAGCGGGATATCCAGATGTCGATGTCAGAAGTTTTTGGCGACTGTCTCGGCGGCGATGTCGGCCAGAGTAGGCATCTGGCCACCTGGTGTAGCGGTCGACGCAAGTCAAGATGCACGTGGAAGCCTCGGCATGATGGTAGGGGGCCCACGAGATCGAGGTGAACATGGTCGAACCGTGCCGAGGGGCACGGAATGGTCTGCAGCGTGTGACGGTGTGTCGGCTCACCTTAGAGCATGACAATGAAGCGCACCTCTGGCCCAACCTCGTATATCCACGTTCCATTGTAGGCCCCATAGCGAGCTGTCACCAGTCGCTGTGTGGCTTGGATGCTCGCGTGGCTGATGTTGTGAGGTGGTCGAAGACCTGCAACAAAGTGCCAATTGGACGAATGGTCGAGGATGTCCCATGGTCATGTTGCAGAGGATGGTACCGGTGCAGCGGAGGGAGGGGAATCCGTTTCAACACCAAAGAATTCAGCGTCTCAGGGTGGTTTCATTCAGGGTCGTCTCGTTGCGCGGCAGCGGTGCGTTCAATGTCTACTCCTCAGAGTGCCGTAGGTGCTTCGACGCGGGAAAGAGCGTCCGCTGCTGAGTTGTCTTCTTCTTCGATGTGACGGGGGATCTACAACGTCGACTCTGAGATGTAGGCAGCCGTGCCGGATTTCTCCGTAGCAGTAGGCTGTGTGATTTCCGATGAAAACGCGAAGGTCCAGGTCTTGTGGTCCGTTAGGACGTGGAACTCGTGACCGTCCAGGATGTACCTGCAAGTGCTCTTGCGGCAAGGTAGATGGCAAGGGTTCACGTCCGGCTGCACTATATCGCGTTTCCGCAGTTTTATGCTTCTGGAGAAGAAACCTAGTGTCCTTCACTGGCCGTCGAGAAGCTGCTGTAGTACAGCACCTACAGCTGTACTGGACGCGGGGTCATTAGACGGGTAGCAGCCTCAGTTCGTGGATGGACAAGCAGGGTTGCGTTGATCAAGGCTTCCTTCACAGCGGAAAAAGCTGATGCCAGCTTCATCGGTCCATTTAAATGACGATGATGGCGCTTTCTTGGTCTTCAGCAGGTCCGTCGTATGCTGTAGAATTTCGGCACAGTGGGGAATAAATCTACGGTCGAAATTTGCTAGCTCCGAGAAACTCGCGGAGCTTTCGAAGCCACGTAAGCTGAAGAGGAACTCGCGGATTACCCGGATTTTTCTTCGAGGGTAGAATGCCCGACGATGTTATGTGGCAGCCTAGAAATTCCAGCGCGTCTGCACCGAAAACGCACTTCTTCGAGTTGATGACGAGGCCGTCCTTCATGCAGCCGGTTGAACACAAGTCGCAGATGTTCCTCATGTTCTTCGGAGAGGAGCTGGCCATGAGAATATCATCAACATAAGCGAAGATGAAGTGAAGGCCTCTGGCAACTTCGTTTATAAGGCGTTGGAAAGTCTGCGTGGAGTTTCGAAGGCCGAGGGCATCCGCACGTATCTCAAAGAGTCCGACCCGAGTTGTGATGGCGGTTTTGGGCACATCCGCAGGCTCGACTGGGATCTGGTGATGATGCCTTAATAAGGGTCTACTTTGCTGTAGATGTTAGTGCCAGCTAGGCCAGCGGAGAAATCGTGACGTGTGTGGCAAGGGGTACCGGTCAGGCCCCGTGCATGCATTCAGAGGCGCGATAATCTCCGTGCCACCTCCAGTCGTTTGGATCTTTCTTAGGGATCATGTGAAGAGGCGACGCCCAATTGCTGGAGGAGGGCGGATGATGCCAAACACCAGCATGTGTTCGAATTCTCTGATCGCGATGTTAAGTCGCTCGCCGAAGAGTCGACGAGGTCTTGCAGAGACTGGAGGGCCGTTGGTAATGATGTGGATCACGGCGTGCTTGCGCTGGTACCTCCATGTTGCACGGTGTCGGGTTACGGCAGGGTATTCTGCGAGGATGGCTCATATCTGAGACGCCGCCAGAGGGCGCATCGGAGAAGCTTCAGAGTGACAAGAATACCCTGAATGGTGAACGATGTGGTAGCATCCGTGAGGCTTCTGCCACATGTTAACGGCCAGACCAAGTTCACCAATAAGTAAGCTCTCAGTATGGCATCCAAGAAGCTCTGCATCAATAAAGACCCAGCGGAAAAGTCGTCACAGTTCGATGATCGATGGTGAGGGATCTCTGGCCATAGGTGGCAACGCGCAGAGCTAGTTGACTGCTCAGTAGGGGTCTGGTGTGCTGCGCCTGCTGACGGTCAAGTCGTGACGCTGGCAGGACGCCTTAACCTCGGCCTATGTCCACCAGAAGTGTTGCGGCCAGAGATCTTTCCCCAGGCGTGGAACAAGCGGCTCGGGTGTTGGCCGTAATCACTTGCCGCCGTTGGTGACGAGCCGCGGGGTTTCCCGACGAGGAACATGGTGGATCGCAGCGTGTGGCATGTTCTGCATGCCAAATGTGGTACCAGCACAGCGAGTCTCGGCTGACCGTGAACTGAGTCGCGAGGATGAACGGGTTTGGGACATATATCGCCTCGTTCGTCGGGAAGGTGCCTCGTGCGGCGGTCTCACAGCGGCAGCAGCGCGGGACAGCGTGTTCCATGCGCGCCTCGATGTGCGCCTCGTCTTAGTACCCCATTCACGACCGTGAAGGTACCTTTAGCTAAGGAACCTTTATTCTCTGCAGCCAATCAATTAACGATCTTCCGCGCGTGGCGTGTGCTCGCGACCCAAGAGCACGGCTGATTCGCCGGTAGCAAAGAGACCTATGTTAAATGTACCTTTATGCTGACCGTGTGAATGGGGTATAAGTGCTGTTTCCCAGGCAAGGCGGTTCTTGCGGTGTGATTGTCGCGATGCACGGTGAAGCCGTACTCAGCGGTGCGGTCCACAAGCATCACCAGGCGGTCTTGCGGCATGTCGTCTGCAGCTGCCAGAACCATGCGTATTCCTTGTGGAAGTTTCTGGAGAAATAGCCGCCTCGCAGAATAGGGTCCTGGGAGCCGGAGGCTTGGGGACCGAGCAACTGCCGCATCTGGTGAAGAAGTTGAGATGGGCGGCGGTCTCCAAGCTCCTGGGCTGTGAGCAGCTGCTTCATCCTCATGCGCTCGATGCTGTCGTCCGCTGGAAGAGGACGCCCTTCAGGTGGTCGTAGGCGTCGTCAGGTGGAGGCCGGGACAGAATGTCGTCCAGGTCGTTGGCGACGGCCGGAGGAGGAGGCGACGACATAGTAGAACCGAGACAGCTGGGATGTTATACGGTGTAGGTGAAACTGAGCCTCGATTAGCGTTATCCAGACTCGCGGATTTTTCGGCCAAAAGGGCGGAAACCGGAGCTGGATGGCCGTGAGGGCAGTGTCGGAAGAACGAAGAAGAGAGCGCCATCGCCGGTAGTGGCTACCGTCTTGCGCCAGGTTCTGCATGCTGGCTGCGGTCGTGGTACAAGGCGGCGGGGGCCTTCGGATTCCGGGTCATCAGTTTGTGGAAAAGACGTCCGAGCTCGCGTAATGTTCTGGCTCGAACTGTTTGTTCTTATTTTTCGCGCATGGAAGCTCGCGCAGCGAGCTTAGAAAAATAAGAAGAATTATTTCATCTCTCGAGCTGGCTCCTACAATGATCACTTAATGTCGCTCCTGAACATGCGCATGTTCCTTGGGTAATTTTATTAAGAAAATACCTAACAAAGTTTCCATCACACTACTACAACGAGTTGGTTTACAAATGGTACATGCATAACAATACGACTGATAAAGCGTCAGAAATTATGATAGCTGCGTTGATTGCAGAAGCTGCATTGTGATTAAAATCACCCCATAACAAGCTTCAGGCTGTTCTTCCCGATAAAAAGAGATTATATAGATTTCTAGAAAACAAGACAGGCTGCCACCAGGAGGGCGATACACAACACAAAAACATTATGCGCGAGCTGCAACGTCAAAACTACATATTCCTCTATAATTGCTGAAAATTCATCTATCCATACTGCAGTGTATGGTAATTTGTATCTACACAGAAACTCCTCCTCCTCTTTTTGAATTTCTACATCAATTAAAGTTTTCATAGTACGTAACTTCCATGACCAAGTTTTCGTGATGTCGACTCGCAACTTTGCACCCTTCCAAGCAGGGAGATAGATGTGGTTCTACATCAAAACGTTTACGAGAAACACCGTGTTGATAGGTGGATGGCAGCTAACAGTGCTGACGTATTAAAAAAAATAAAGCTTAACAACGGCATTAACAAAAAGTGTGATTGGCAGGTTAAAGTGCTGACGCATGAAGAAAAAGGATAACAGCAACAAGAAAAAAATGAGATGATAACCACAAAAACAGTATCGGTGAAAGTTTAGGTGTAACTGCTAAGTCCGTACATTATTCAAGCGACCAATTAACTGGAGAATGAAGTTATGACATTAATAAACAAGGCGGAGCCATCTATTACCACGCTTTTAGATATCAGGTCATTTGATTCGATAACAATCTATAGAAAAAATATCGTTTACTACTACTTTCTGCTTCCGGTGATTGGAAAACATGGCAAGAATTATTTAGTCGTGATGATGCTCTGCTAGGATGTAGCAGTACCGAACAACGCAAAATTAAGTGACAATATTACATTGTTTTTTGTTTTTGTGTACAAACACCTAAACGTGACACTTGACAGCCTACGTTGGGAGTTTGAATGTCTAGTTGGCATTTAAGATGCACTGGTTTTTCGATGTTAATCGTGAACAATAAACTTGTTGCTCGGTTCTATATAACTCAAGATGCTTAACGTGGTAAATATGATGTCGATCCTAAATTGCCTATTCTCACTAAAAGTTTTACCGAACATAAGTTCCATAGGCATGTTTGCATAGGTGACAAGAGTGCTGCTTTTTAATATATTTTGATATAAACGAAAGCGCGTGAAGCTTCTACTGTTATAGTTTCAATGGGGTCAATCCAGACTGAGACTAATTGTCAGTCCAGCGAAAATATACTTATAGGAAGGAATGGAACCATATTTTTTCAAAGCAAATATAATATAATAATTAGAAGTTTTTATTCAGTGAAGCCAACTAGTTTACATTTTACCGTGTCGTATAATGACAAGAGCCGTGTGGAATCCCATGAGTGAATTATTTGGAGTTCATTTTCCAGCTGGAGTTGATCATCAATTAAATAAGATATTTTCCGATACAACAACGCACCTTTCTACTACGAGGTGAATGCCGGAAAGGGTAGATTTAGGCAGATCATTAATAAATATAAGAAATATTTACGGACCAAGGCAGATCCCTGTTGGGGACCCAGAGACGACGTTAGTTGAATTTGACTTGTTGGCTACAGTAAAGTTTTTGCGAGAAAAATATAAAATGTTGTATCCTTAGGACAACAAGTGCGTCAAGGCCGATGAATGGAAGCTTAGTCATCAGGAGTGGGTGAGGAACTTTAGCGAACGCCTTCGAGATGTCTAAGTACAAAGCATCTGCTGGATTGATTTTTAAAATTAGTGAAGAGCTTATAAGTCAGTTTCAAACATTGTTTCACCCATGAAATTTCCTCCGAAACCTACGCCGATGAGTAGTCTTCTAATTGTGAAATTACATAAAACACTATTGAACGTTAATTAGACGGACTTTAGATGACTTTAGTTGAACGCCAGTGCCCGATCACTGATATTAAAGATCGTGATGGCCGTCCTCAGCTTCCATGCAGTCCATCGGTAAACGACCTTGTTGCGACGAAGAAGAAACCATTAATTTTGAGACACTCTCTAGATGTAGCTTCGGTTTTCGCTGAAAATATTGAGGTTCATATTGTCAGGCCCGCAACACAAGCAAGTTTTAAAACTTTTATGAGGTGACGAGTCGGACTGCGGCAAGCTCTCAATATCGTCATTGCTTTCTACAGGTGAACACAGAGTAAAAATCTATATTTAATACGGTGGCCCCCTGCAGCTCCGAAGCTGCATCTTTCCATTTCTATGCTGAAGCCGAATAAAATGAGTACTTTCTCTAAGCGAATATATTTGTCAAATTTATGGGGATTCCTTTGCAGGCTTTTGGGTAGGTTTAGAGAAAATCATTTTTTGTTTATGGAAATTGACACCCTTGGTATATATCTTTTGATGGGTGAAGCATTTCTTCCAGACTAAGCCATCTTAATTTTTTCACTATTATGCATAAGCACTGCTTTTTACTGTTCAATGAGTGGAAGGTTTTATCACACTATGGGTTGTTTCCATCACTATGTAAGATGGCATTGGGTAAAATTGCTTGGAAAGATTGTTTACTTTTTTAATAAATACTAAACAGTTTTTTTCAAACCCAAGATGATGTGTATGGCAAAATATTGGTAAGAAAGCAACAAATGTTGATTTATTTCCTCGTAATTACGCTTGTTGTAGTCGGGGATAAATTTAACAGCGCGGTTTTCGCGTATGCTTAGGAACGGACATGGTACTAAGCAATATATTGTGTTCAGTTAGATCATCATTGCATTCAACACTTTTTCAGAGTTCGGGAGAGCAAGTAGGGTCAATGTCAAGAATGCTTTCCCCACAGGTGAAATGATGATCAGCTTGGGCGATATTGTTCGAAAAGTTATCAACATATTCTTTAGCATTATTTGACCCGAGTGTGGTGAACTTATTTCCGTAAAATTGAAATTGTCAATAATGAAAAAATGTGCATTCGGTTAACAATTGTGAATATCAAGCAAAACGGAGTTAAAATGGTGCATCAATCGGAATTCCGATTCCGCGCTTGATAGCACGCGCAGAATCATGGTTAGCCTAAACGCTAAGGTAGCGCTTATTAACGAAGCTTCTCAATCACGGCATATTCTAACACAAAATAAAGATGCACTTTGTTATCGACAACCTCTACTCCTCCTCGTTCAAAAGGAATGCCGCACCGATATATGCCGACCAGCATATTATGGAGGAAACTTTCGCTGTCACGTATTCCAGGTATCTCTCAAGATTACAATGCTAGAACTATTACCACATATACACGCACAGAGTTCATCCCGATTTAATATGACGCTGCTGATGTTAGTGAATATAACAGTGAATTCCAAATTGGTTTGTTCTATTGCGCACCCGGCTGGGGAAGGGGAACAGCTTTAGAAATTTTAGAGATGACTAGATATCTCTATAACAGACTTGGATGGCACATCATATTTATTGCATTCAATATTGATTAATAACTTATCAAATCAGGTTTTAGATGTTCCGTTCAGTGACAGAGAAATCAAAAATATTTAATTTCGAGCAAAGTGGTGATATTTTGATATATCTTCCCGCCGGTAAAACTCAAAGTTGTTTCATGTTATTCCCGGCTGAAATAATGTTTTTTTTTCTTTGAAACACAATGACGACGATGAATCGTTTTGTGTGAGGAAAATTTCTGAGCGTATGTGCCCGATCAGTATTAATTTGGCCAAACCCAATTCTTAGCTGCCCCTCGCAAATGTGAACAAGAATAACCTCCGACTGACACCAAGACTCATACTGTTAGTCAGAAACACCCCAAAACAGTTAGTTAGATCTCTGATTCTCTTCTCGGCGTCATCCAGCCTTGCGTATACTTTTGATATGTCGATATATGTTTGCAGGAAGCTTCAAGGCCGATTACGTCGGCATCAGAACGCTCATCCATTGAATTACGATCCGCTTTACTGTACAGAACCGTTTCGTCTTAGAAAGTTTATTGCCAAGTCTGGTGATGATGGCGCATGCTGAAGCCTCTTGATTTCAAAGTGCATGTGGCTTAATCAAGATTGATTCTAGTGACAATACTCAGAATGTCAGCCCCTTGTCGTTCCAGGTCATTTGGACCGAGGTGAAACTTAATGTCCACGGACATTTGCAGAGTTCGTAACGGTAGGACAATGGTGAGAGCAATCTGCCACTAACACAAACAAATGACGTCGACAATCAGATATGTCGTAGTGGCACGACACTGCAACCGTGTTGGCCGTAACGTAGAAATGTACTCGTTACCTTTTCAAAATAGCAACGGGTAACGTACTTACGTTACTTATTTCGAGTAACGTGTAGCTTGGTTAAGTTACTCATTACATATCCTTCTCGAGAGTTACACAAATTAAATAACACTTCAATGTGTTCGTGTTCCATGACCCAAGTAAAATAAATGTTTGCGTCTTTCACATTTTTCTTTGCGTCGTTTTTTTTCCGGTGAGTATTTCGGGTGAACTGTAATCAAGATAATATAATTATGTTCAGTTTCTGGATGAACATAATATTTCTCGAAATATGGCGCTTATATTTACCTGTAATGCCAGGATGTAAAACGTGTTAATTCATAATTAAAAAGTAATGCGAAACTAAATTGAGTTAGTTTATATCGGCAACGGTAACCCTAACGCGCTTCTTTTATTTTGTGATAATGTAGGTCGGTAAAGTGTTACTTTTATTTGGAAGTAACGAGTAACGTATTTTGTTACTTTCTTTCGGTAACGCCTAGAACACTGCTCTGCAATTAAACAGTCGTATCTACTCCGGTAGCATCCAGTTTTGGAAAGGGAACCTACCTGTACGAAGACAATACACTCTAAGAAAAAGGGGAGCGCGACTTAGTCCCCGAGGGGAGCAAGTGCGTTGCCACAACCATTAGTCTCCTCGGGGACTAACGGGAAGGGGAGTAACAGTTGCACCACTACATTAGTCTCTCGCAGTTCCTCCGATGGGATCAAATGTTACACCGTTTCAATTGCACCTCGAGGACCAACTGTTAGGCCCTTACACTTGGTCCCTTGGGACCAACTGTTACACCGTTTCAATTGAACCCCGAGGACGAACTGTTAGGCCCTTGCACTTGGACCCCTGGGACAAACTGTTACACCGTTTCAAATGAACCCCGAGGACCAACTGTTAGGCCCTTCCACTTGGACCCCTGGGTCTAAACGTTGCGCCCTTGGATTTGAGACTCCTGGGACTAAAGGTTTATCCTTTACATTTGGTCCCGAGCCACAAATCTCCGAAACAAAATTGTGCAGTTCAGGTTAAACGTAGCTTTATTGCCACGTAGATACACATCGCATTCAACGATGACTGAAGTCGAAGTTCCTGGGCGGTAGAATCAACTATAAGGCCAAATTCCGAAGAGTGCACTTGCGTCGACGATGGCTTGGACACTGGGACGTCTGTCCAAACCGGCCGTGGTCCCAGCACCGTTTATTGGGGCACCGGCAGCTTCTTGCTTGTTTGCGAGGAATTTGGATTATTAGTAACTGGGCAGCGTGAAATACCCGATCGCTAGGCAAAACTATGAGATATAACACACGCAGAATAAAATAACAAACAGGCTGCATAAGTGCTACAATGGTTCACATCCAACATGCGATCTGTTGACAGCAGACCAGCGCAATATTAGATTTTAGTAGACCATTCGCTGTGAATTACAGACCCAGCGTGTGCGTGCTCAAACTATGCTTCAAAGTGACGGCACGAGCTCCCGCCACCAACGCGGAAGTCTACTGTACAATCGAATAAATGTCTCCAATAATGCCGGTTCTCAGATGCAGCGAAGCGCTGATGTCAGCGCTGCTCACGTGTCCTGAGCTACTTTTCCGTCTCCCATGAGCAACAGTTTTGACGGTGCGATACAAAGCTGGTGGCCGCTCCCGTCAGCACGCGCTTAGCGCAGCAGGTCAGCGCTATGATTGTAGCGCTCCGCTGCATGTGTGGACTAAAGTCGCTGGATCCTGGGAAAGTAACGCCAAGCTCCCCGTGTGGTCGCCATCTTGGTCCGTGAAAAGAGCAATTTCTCCTTGACCCCTCCGTTCTTGGTGAGCCGATCTAGATTCGCTGGTGACGGGTAGCTTTATGGAGACGTTTTTTGTATACCGAGATTTTGCTAACTACACACCGGCGAAACAAGCGTACACCTTCGTACCACCACCAGATGCTGTGTCAATGCTTGGAGGCACTGAAAAATAAGTTTACTGTCTTGAAATACGCAAGAAGAACAATATAATGGTAAGAGATTCATGGAGATGGGCATGACCAATAAGTTGATCGCATACAAAGTGACAAAGACTCTTAAATTGGCGATGAACGCTTCCAGTACGATGATGCTCCACGGTGATCTTGGCGCGACTGGTTTAGAACGACCCCTGGAACATTTTTATCGCTCGTCTTCTTCCGGTGGTGCTGTTCTAAGCAATTGAAAATAGGCTTCATAATCACGCCGCTGAGGCAGACGTGAGTCTCCATTACAGAAATGCCAGAAAAATTGCAGACCTGAGTGGTTGATGGTGTTGCAATGTTGTTGACTGCCACCATTTGAGCTGCTTGAACTGCGCAATATCTATTATGATAATAACAGTGTTCAACGTGATTTTTATACGAGAGTAGGTGAACCCTATCCACGCTTTACATGATCAATTGCAACTGGCAGTGCTTGTTTTTTTTTCAATTCTATATATCAAGGAGTTACAGATAGGCATCTGTGAGTTAATGTTAGCCTTGTTTGGAAACGTTGTAATTTGTAAAGAAAATAAAGGACGCTTCCAGGTCCGCGCTGTTCCTTTATATCTAAATTCATGATATCGGATGGTTAATTGAAAAGTGTACAAATATTAAGGCCAAAAATCAAGGCCAACCGCCTCTCGATCACCAGTGTAAGGTTGGCCCGCCAACATGTCAAACGAACATCTATTTTAATGCGAATAGCATTCTTTGGATACTTCACGCACTTTTCGTCTATGTATCTATCTATCTATCTATATATCTATCTGGCTATCTAACCTCTTACGCCGCGGGTCGATAAATAAATAAAAAGACCGGCGCCGGCTGGGATTCGAACCGTTGACCCTTTGATCAGCAGGCAGACGCGCTAACCACAGAGCTATGAAGGCAGTCATTCAAGGCACTCTAAACACCTGTTTATATCTTTACCATAGGACGCGCGTTCACATGGCACCGATGCGCGCTCATTCCGCTCTCGTGAGGCTTAGCACTGCCCCTAGCTCACCCTCTCCCGCGCTCGGGAGAGGGTGATGTAGCGGCCGTGCTCACCCTCACGAGAGCGGAATGAGCCCTCGTGCATGGAACGCGCGCGCACCGGTAGCTGTGACAGCGCTGTAAGGCGCGTCCTATGGTAAAGATATAAACAACCGTTTAGAGTACCGTTGGTTGAGACTAGCTGAGACGCCAGAAAGTCTGGTCGATACCATTTTGAGTGTTTGCGCGTATGGCGCGTGCTTTGCTCGCCTTCCTAAGTGACACAAACGCACGTGCTGGGCTGCGAGATCGTGCGCAGGGCTGTGAAAGTGTCAACAAATTAAGAATCGCCTCAGAGTGGGCTGGCGTATCTAGAGTGTGCCGGCCACCTGACGAACGCGCATAACTCCGCACCGTTTGATGCTATTCGCATTAACGTAGATAATCATTCCCAAAGGATGGGTTCTGCTGATTTTTTACTTGTTTATTCTATTAACATCTAGCGATTGAAACCACCTTCCTGCCTCTATCTTGTCCATCAATGAGGCCAAATATTTCAAGAAGCTTCCAAAAATTTTATCTGTACCATCCACTCCTCTATGTAGGGACTCCGGGCCTTGAGAGTGTGAAAATATATAAATGAATAAACAAAATGCGTGACACGACAGCCTTTTTTTTAAACAATTATGTTTCCGCGTGCCCCGCTTGGTTAAGAATATAATGCCATTTACATACCGCAAACGAGACAAGAGAAATAATATAAAAATACTTGTCCGCCTTTTTTAATCGTCGGTTATATTATTAGCAGACTATCCGTGTGTATCAACCTAAATCAAAGGACAAAATGAAACAAAAATCCGATTCAGTATATAGCATGCATTTATTGGACGCAAAACAAGCGGGTTCAGACACTACCACCTAACAGACGAGGTCTTTGCATTGTGTCCTCCTTAATGGAACTTCCGACCCACCCCAAGCGGCAAACACGCTAAGGCTCTACAAGAGCCTCCGCAGAGCGGCAGATGCGTACGCCTTGGCGTCCCCTCGTGGTAACGTCGTGCTCGTTGTGAGACGGTGCAAGACGAGCTGAACGCTGTTGCCGTTATTGCAGGTCTCGTAAAAGCAAACACCAGATGATGATGATGAACAGCCATTACAACCGGCTCATACTAAAGAAAATCAGTTGCTTTCTCATTCAAAGCGTGGCCCTTGCGTTACTCTCTGACGAATCTGCCTACAGCGTCATATGAATTGCTGCTCATCAATCACAACTCCAGAGCCGAAAAGACTATAGGTTTCCTTATTCGCGCAATCACTGTGATCAACGCATGAGTGCAGAGAAGGAGGATGCTCAACGCAAGGTTTGAATACTAACTTTTGCCCGTATACGTTTATTATATATATTAAAGGATACATTCTATGAAAGATAAGCTTGTTCATGTGAACAGAGCACTCTAAACTTTGTCATTCGCTGTGCCTCATCCTAAGGTTGCAGAAGACTGGTTTCCTATATACTCCGTCAGAAGGCGAGTCGTCTGAATATTTTTTGAGTGCACTCACTTTGGATTGAAAATAATCCCAAAACGTTTGAAGTACGATAGATATTTAGCCATAAAACAATTGTTCTTCCGGATCTTGTCACTGCTTCTTGAGCAAGAGCAGGGTTTCGCATAAATGTTGCGTGCCATCCTGTTACCAAGGTTACAGAATGAAGCTGATTTTTTGTTTCCTAAAGTCAGGCGTTAGCTACATACTTTTAGCAGTACATTCTTTCATACTGCAGGACCGTGAACCCGAAATAGCAATCATTGATATTTATTATTAGCGCGGCCGTTGAATCCGATGGCAATGCAGCCGAACTAGCTAAACAAATGACCGCCTGTTTCAAATTGAGACTCTCCAACCGCGGAATTAAAATAGCGCTCCAATTTTTCGCAGTAACAGCTGATCATAGGAAAATCAATATCCCTTTGAATTGTCCAGGTAGGCAGGGTGCACTCATTTGCCCTTACAAATGCTCGCAGTTTGACATTAGAAATAGTGAAAACTGAACTGCAAATTATAGAGCGGTCACACGTGAAGCACTTCAGGTAGGAATCATCGCCGGGCTTCGTTTTGATGAACTTTCGCCCTGCCTTTTTAATAGCGCCGCCAGCGTCTTCCAGCTCGCTTGAGTGTTTAGCTTTTTCATCATTGGCACCAGCAAGAGCAGTCGAGGACATAAAAAGTTATCGGCAGGTGCACGATATTTATACATACCGGTTTTTATTCCCATTTAAAACAATCCGGCAATCACCATACGGCAATCACCACCATTTCGAAGTCGACCTGAACGACTTCGAAATAAAAACAAGTAGAGTTTGCATAAATTTACGTGTCCCAAATTCGTCCCGATATCGTGCGGATTGAGTTATGTAGTGGACAAGAGCCGTTCCCAATGCGTGGGGGCTTCAGGAACACAAAATACGACACCAACAACCGAGCGTCTGAATGCAAACTGATGGTGAGAGTGGAATACTCTTTTCATTAACAGGGTGGAACGCGACTAATCAGAAGTGAAAAGCTTTTCTTGGAGCCACCATACAGTCGTTATAATAATGTTGCGACGAAAATATATTACCGATCACAGACGAAGTATGAGAATAATTGTATACACCCTAAGAAATAAGTTGGCCTCAAGGGACTAACGGGACCATTTGGTCCTCTGAACTCCCAGTTGCTCCCCGAAAGGACCATCTGGTTCAAGCTAGGTACCGCGCGCAAAAGCTGGGGACTAACTGCGCTCGACTGGGATTAACCCATTGGCGTGCGTGAGCAAAAGCATCCGTTAGTCTCCCTCAGACAGGGTGCATCTGTATGGTTTAGTCCCCGAAGGCAAACGGAACGTTCGCCAGGATGATCGGATGCTGTTTCGCTTGTCTTGGGGATCGGCGAGACTCATCAAAGCACCGCTGAAAGTGTTGACGAAACTCGGACGAAACTGGCGAATTTGTTTAATGCGCCACGAACGTTAAGACATTACATGGTAGAGCTTCGCGCGTTGTGTGAATGCGAGTTAACGAATGTGTTGACTCGATTTCACCCAACTATCTAGTCAAAAATGATCTGTTAGACATTTCACAAGTCCCATTCACGTAATTTGCGTTCGCGCAAAAAATGAGCATTTATCCAAACGCAACACCTCCAAATACTAATCGTTTTTTTTCTCTTTAAATGAAACTTAACAGTTTGTAGAGGTCGCGCTTTCAACACCGGAGTCTCGAAGTCAGAATAAATGGTCCCTTCAATCGCTAAAACTGAGTTACTGAGAACAAGTCGAGCCTCGTCTCTGCGTCTCCCCGTGACCAACCTTTCTGGGTAGTCCAATTACGAACTGAAAATCCGCAACGAAACAGTTGATGCACGGCACGTTTCACTCAATAAGCACATTCAGGGGCAGTATCCAGACGCCTTCCTACCATCGTCGTCGCTGTTTCAGATAATATTCCAGATGAACAACGAAGAACAAACCGCGTCCGAAACGTCATCCATGGCAACACCCTGCTAATACAAAACAAATGCGAACTAAGAAAAAGAAAGGCACCCTAGAAAATTTAAATTACTTGAGAGAGAGAGATAGAGAAAAGAAGAAAAAAAACGTGTTTGCGTGTACGTCACTCGACTGGCGTGTTGAAAATGGCGACCTTCTCCCGTCCTTGGGGCTGTGCTGTGTTCGTGTGTGGTGTGTAGTTGGAGGGGGAGAAGAAATTTTCTTCAGCGCGCCCATCCCCCTCCCACCAACCCCCTATCCCGCATTCCTTCTCGTGCGCCTCGCTCACGCGGGGGTTGGACAGATGGGGCAGATAGGGTCGTCGGGAAAATGGGAAGGGGTCCTTATTTGAAAAGAACTTGTTTTTAGTAAGTTGAAAGTGGAAATACAGCCTGCCTCGGAAGCTGGTCGCCGTTTTTTCACCTTGTGTCGTCTCCGATCATGGCGGGATCCGGTTTGGATTCGCGGTGCTGCAGCACTGCACTTGATCTGTTCTGAAGTCACAAGTCAAGGGAACTCGATTAAGGTATGTCGAAGTACTTCTGTTTATCGTCTATTCATTAACTGCGGCTTCAGAAAGTGTTTTATTTTGAGCGCGTTCTCTATACTTCGTCTCACCTTAGCATGGACTATTGTTAGCCGCGCATGCCAAAAGCCCGAGCTATTTGCTTTGGATGAAGCCTCGGCGGCTGCACGAGCGCTCGTGCCGCGAGTGCTCCAGTCAAGGCAGTCGAAGCTAGCCGCTCGCGCTTGCACAGCCTTCGCAGTTAGTCCGTGCTAAGGTGAGATGAAGTATAGCTTGCAAAGCGCGCGCCATGCTCTATTCTTTTTGGCAACATGGTTGCTGATTTTGTCATGCAGCACAGAGACCTGATATTCAATCGTATCGAGCGAAACGCCAGTTCTACCGATGGCATTTTTGTGTTTTGCAGACCCTGGCAGGATCGCTTGACCATAAAAACCTGTCCACACATGCAGCGGAGCACTAAAATCATAGCGCTGACCTTGCGCTAAGCGCGTGCTGACGGGAGCGTTCACCAGCTTTGTTTCGCACCGTCAAAACTGTTGCTCATGGCAGACGAAAAGTAGCTCACGACACGTGAGCAGCGCTACATCAGCGCTTCGCTGCGTATACATAGGTTGCACTGACGTAATTTGGCCCTCCTTTCTGGTGGCCGAACTTCCTCGAGCGTAGCCTTTACTGTGCATATTCTACGAGCAGTACACGAGCGTCGCGAGCGAGCGGAAACGAGTGAGCACAGCTTCATTATACTTCGTTTCACTTTATCTGCGAGCGAAGCCAAAGCTAGAAGCGCGAGACCAGCGCTTTGTGCGTTTCTCCCGAGCTTGCGCGCTCGAGCAAAGCCTGAACGCACGGAGCTTCCGTGCTCGCGCTTCCAGCTTTGCCTTCGCTCGCACATTAGGTGAAACTAGGGTGCCTTCATGTGC
This sequence comes from Ixodes ricinus, assembly GCA_037355805.1. Classification (NCBI taxonomy): domain Eukaryota; kingdom Metazoa; phylum Arthropoda; class Arachnida; order Ixodida; family Ixodidae; genus Ixodes; species Ixodes ricinus. The sequence goes on along the minus strand of JAZHYW010063540.1, from coordinate 5,757 downwards.
GCTTTGCTTAGGTGGAGTCATCCGACCATTTTGTCCCACACCTTTATTTTCCTTTTTTGTTCAGAAGCGCGTTAAAGAGCGTGTCCCTGCACGCGTCTGTGGCGCTGACTGTGCTATGGCGACATTTTGTTTTCGTCGATTTCTTTGTATTTCTCCCCGTGAGCGCGTGCTGTCGGCATCGGGTACTACAAAGGGTGGCATCACCATAAAGCAGAAGGACGATTGAGGCACCCTAGGTGAAACGAAATATAACGGCAGGTTTTGGCCACCAGAAAGGAGGAAGGATATGGCGTCACGTGCAACCCATGTATGAGAACCGGCCTGAATGAAGACATTTATTTCATTTTACACTAGACTTCCGCGTTGGTGGCGGGAGCTCGTGCCGTCACTTTGAAGCATTTTTTGAGCACGCAAACTCCGAGTTTGTAATTCGCAGCGGACGGCCTACTAAAAGTCTAGTATTGCGCTGATCTGCTGTCAACAGATCGCATGTTGGATGTGAATCATTGTAGCACTTATGCAGCCTATTTGTTATATTATTAGGCCTGCGTTATATCTCATACTTTTGTCGAACGATGGGGTATTTCACGCTGCCCTTTTACTAATAATCCAAATTCCTCGCAAACAGGCAAGAAGCTGGCGGTGCCCCAATAAACGGTGCTTGGACCACGACCGGTTTCGACAGACGTTCCAGTGTCCAGGCCATCGTCGACGCAAGTGCACTCTTCGCAATTTGGTCTTATCGTGGATTCTACCGCCCAGGAACTTCGACTTAAGTCATCATTGAATGCGATGTGTATTGGCGTAAATATCGCCAAATGCCCCAACAAAACAAAATGTTCGAAAAAAAAAAGAAAAGTAAACCTCCACTGCGAATCGAACCCACGACCGGATGGATGGATGTTAATGGCTATACCCTTCGTAACGGGCGGGAGCTTGCACCACCTAGCCTATGTCTAAAAAGACAAAAACGTGATTCCTCCCGCCCTTTTAGGACCAATTTGCTCCCCTTAACTATCACCAGGTAGTGTGGGATATCACCAGGATGACCTTCGGGGGATCGGGCAAAAAAATTGTCGCTGTACCTGCTGGAACCTTACTTTCTGCCTTGTCCCATTCTTTCCTAGTCATCTCCATCGTTACACAATTCTGTTCCTCCTCAACACTGCTGCTGACCGTGCTGTTCACTGTCTCCCTCGGCTCAAGCTGAGAAAAGCCTGTTCGATTATCTGCCTAATATATTCACATGCCTCTTCCCGCTTTACTTTTCTCCCTCCTGTGTGGTCAGTGAGTGTTGGATACCATCCGTCTTTCTCCCCTGCGCTTTAATATGCTCCCAAAACCTTTTTGCCGCATTCCTATCTTTTTATTTCCTTCCATCATCCACTGCGCTCCTGCACTTCCAATTTTGGCCTGTAATAAAGCTGATGCTTCCCTTTCTCGCTTTTGGAAGTTCGCCCATTTTAAAGCTACTTCAGTTGGCAAGGCTCCCCATTTTTTGCCCACGTATGCTCCCTCAATGCATCTTGGTGCCGCAATATGGCTGCTTTGACCTCCTCATCCCACCAGCTTTTTGGTTTGTGTCTTCGTTTTTGCTTTCCTCTTTGTTTAATTTGATGCTTCTCTAATTCTCTTTTAAAGATTCCTATTAGATCCTCATACGTCCACTCTCTTTCTGCTTGTTCCGATGCTGTGTTCTCAATGCTTTTCGATACCTTTTGCATTTGAGCTTCACTTAGTTAAGGTTTATTCACTCGTTCCTGGCTTGTTGTTCTGGTTTGGATGCGCCGAATTTAATCATAATTCGTTTGTGGTCACACCCTAAGCTTTTTGTTCCTTCCTCATCTATTTCAATACTTTCTAACCTTTCATACAGTTTGTGGGACATGAGGCAGTAGTCTATTGTTGAGTGTGAGTTGTTGAGTGCCCACGTTATTTTGCCGTCGCATTTTACTTGTGTATTAACTAACACTAAATCTAGGGCCTTACACAAATCTTCTAGTAGCTGTCCAGTTGTATATGTGGATCCGTCAAACTCTTCTAAGTGGGCATTCATGACTTCTATGATAATTATTTCCTGACTAAGACCAATTTCTCTGATATCCCTCGATATACATTTAAAGTGTTCTGTATTTTCCTCCCTTGAGTCATTTCCTGTTTTCAGGTATACAAACTCCAGAAGAGTGTTTAGACCAGTTACCCTACCTTTCAGCCATAAACGTTCTCTGCAGCTTTCCTTCTCTCTTTACCAGACTTGTCCTTTAACTAACATGCCTAGACCTCCGCCTTTGCGTTCACCTCCCCTCCGGTTGCATCCCATCCAGGAGTAGCCTGGTATGTACGGTGGTTCCTCCTCCTCTCTAAGGTGCGTTTCTGAAACCCCATACACTGTAAAATTATCAGCCTCTAATTGTTCACCAATCTCCTCCCACTTTATTCTGTTTCTCCCTCCCTGCATGTTTATGAACCCTATCTTGAGCTGATTTTTTCTCGTACTTCTACGGGGCTTCCTCCTGCTCTCCCTGCTGCTCTTTTGGTACTCGCACCCAGGAGCTTCCCCGACTCTGGTACCGGTACAAATGGTACTGGTTCATCTACACCGGTGCCCTCCGGGCTCTGCGGGTCCCCAAAAAAGCTGCAACGTGCCGACCCAGCCTCTCTCCCACTCTCCTACCTGTGTCTGGGCTGTAGTGGATTCCACTTCGTGTAAAAGTTCAGAAGCCAGCCACATAAACTTTCCAGTTTATCTTTTTTACGCCGTACTCAATCCCCTTAATCACCCGGTTAGCCTCAATGACCCGCCTCTGAATGTCAAGAGACTGTCCCCGGACACGTGGGATAGCGCATATTTCCACATGCACCCTCTCACTGACCGCCCCTAATTTACCAAGTCCCACCTCTATTTGTTTTCCCAGGTTTTGGCTCCTCCCGTTCAACACGTCGTTGAGTCCTGCGTGGATCAACACAAGGTTTTCCCGCTCCATGTTGTCCCACGATACCTCCTCTGCTTTGGAAATGGCATCTACCATGTATTTTCCTGACTGGGCCTCTACTCGCACCCTCTTATCCTCGTTCACCTTGCCTAGCACTCCCTCTACGATCCTTGCCACATTGGAGTCTCCCACTACTAGGACTCTCCTACCAGCCGACGGCTGCCCTCCTTCTCCTGGCACTACGCTGCTATCCCCTCCATTTACCACCGGTACCAGGTTGGGCTCTACCAATCCAGCCGTTTCCTTCTCCTTTGCGCGGCTTCACTATAGGTCCTAGGGGCTTCCTTCGTGCCCACACTGCTCGCTCCCTGCTTTCTGGCCCCCTGAGCCATAGGCACTACGGTCGCTGTCGACTCCCTCTTCATCTCTTCCCACTGTGCTTGTAGGTCGACCCACTTCTTGACCTCTACTCTGAGAATGCCTTGTAATTCTGCCATCATTGCTTGTCCTTCCTCGTTCTTCCCATTCTCTTCTCTAATTACACCGATGACGCGCTCCACTCTATCCTAGCACTCCTTTTTTCTCTCTTCGAGCCCTGCTTTCCACGCTTCCGACAGCCTGAGCTCCTCCACCTGCTTCTCAAGTTCCGCCCGCTTCTGCCTTTCCTCGTTAAGCTCAGCCTGCCATTTCACCTCGGGCTCCCAACTCTTCAACCCAGTGACCTGTGTCTCGAGCAGGAACCGCTTTTCCCGCTCTTCCTTCAGTTCCTTTTTCATCTCTTCGAATTTATCCTTCCACTCTCGTTCTAGCCTTCTCAATCCTTCGACTATCTTCTCACAAAGTTGGCAAGCGAAGGTGCTTTTCCCTGCTTCAGCTACGCTCTCGAAGTCCATTTCTTCTAAGTAGCACCACCGCTTGCAGTCTCCGCACTCCACCATGTTCAGGTCCCCCTTGATATTCTCTTTTCTACTCATCGCCTAGCTACTCAAAAACCCGCGCGTCTATCACAAAGAAAAATCCCGCCGAAATCTACACAAAGACTGTGTAGATTTTGGCGGGATTTTTTCTTTTGGCGGGCGGGACACAATCCTATTTTTTTCTCATGGCCCACGCGGCCGGCCGCTTAGGCTAACCTACATCCCGTACCCTGCCGCTAATTAAATCTACCTCTATTATACCATGTACACCTTAAACACAAAAATACCAAGAAAAAAGTACTTAGCTTCGCAAGACGACCGCAACTCAAAAACACGTCCACTCCCGCCAAAATCCAAAATAAAAAAAATAAAAAATCTTAATTGCTAAGTTACGCTACAGCTCCGGAAATTTCGTTTCGACAATTCGCTTTATACGAGACTTTCGGACGGCACTTAACGTGGAGTACCGTCGATGGAGTACGGTCGGACGGCACTTGAACGCTCTGCAAAAGTGCCGTCGGACGGTACTGTAGTCACTACGAATATTTTGCCACAGGAGTGACCGACGGCACCGGAGAACGAAATCGGAAGACACTGTTTCTGGATGTCGGCAATTGATAGGCGACGAGCACAGGCGGCCCGTCAACGCACACCAGCCAGTGCACCGCCCGGCACCCGACCACGCGCACACACTCGCCGACCGACCGACGTTTCAAAATGCAGTCGGCGGCATCCAAAATATAACATGTTTGCGTCAAAGAACGTCCGTGACGTCACTGGCCACGCCCCCTGGACATCAAATCCGTGCCGAAAATACGCACCCGTCCAGAAGAGAACACTGTGAAGTAATATGTGCACTCGAAAAGCTTGAACGAGATGGAGTGTGATAAACATCTGTACCAACACATTCTTATGACACTGGTGTCTCACCCTCGCTCAAGTAATATTGACGGTATTATTATGTAGCATAAAGCTTACGCTGTAATTGATAGTGAACGGACCACATTCCCCTCCTCACCGTCAACTTTGGCTCCAATAGATCCCGGGTATTTTGAACTTTTTTTTTAGTGCCAACGTTTTTTTTTTAATGCTTTGAATTTATCACGCTGACATAGAATGTTACTTCGTAATTATTTTCCTAGATTTTAGGGGCGAAGCTCTTTAGGGTCTAGCCTTGTCCGTCCGTCCGTTCGTCCGTCCGCTCGTCCGTCCGTCCGTCCGTCCGTCCGTCCGGCGTCCGTGCTCACATAAAAAGAAAAAATATTTCCGCAGTCGACAGGGATTCGAACCAGTGCGGGGAGACCCCAATGGATTTCTAGTCCATCGCCTTAACCACTCGGCCACGACTGCGGGACGAGTAGGGGTCTTTGAGTTGTGGTAGTAACTCAAGAGCTGGGGTTTCTGTCATGAATGAAACGTTGCATGTCGCCGCTCAACGTCTATACAGGAGAGGGCTCTGCGGTCAATTGCGTATATAATCGCGTTAAACTTTGCATGCATTGGCTCAACGTTTATAGACGAGAGGGCGCTCTGGTAAAATGCTCAAATACGTATATAACCACGTTCCATACCACACATTCTCTTTCTGACATGGACCGTTGACTTAGGCGGTGGAGATGCGTTCCCATGGCTTCTAGCGGATCCGAGCTGATCCGCTAGAAGAACCACTGGCTCTGCATTTCACCGACCATAAAGCAGTAATAATGAAGACGAAACGTAACCCGGAACTCAGCACTACCTATTAGCAATACAATAAAATATTCAGCACCATCAGCACTACCTATGAACACTAAAATCAGTATTATCATCACCACCAAAGCTTCGCCCCAATCAACATCATTCACCACGTGGAGATGCGGTCATTTTTTTAAATTCGGCTCACGCAAACATGAATTACTCTTTAAATA
>JAZHYW010063539.1:0-12926 GCA_037355805.1 Ixodes ricinus | reverse complement strand
GAATAGCAGTGACTAAAGTAATCAGATAGATTAGCTATGCCAAGTGGCGAGGGCAAATAGCCAGTTGATTCATGTAAGCATACGCTTTGTGCATTGTCGCGCATGTGGTTTTTAGTATAGCGCCAGAACGTCCGAGGTTCTCTAGTTAAACTTTTTTCAACATTCGACGAGTGCAATAGTTTATCCTTTTTACAGACTTTTTCCACCAGAGCACGATTAACACTGAATTTATCGTGCCAGACGGTTTAGTCCTGTTTTCTTACACATTCAATCAGAGTCAGACTTATTGCAGAAATAGGCGTTTTAGCTCTCTAGAGAACCAGCTAGGATACTTAGAATTATAAGCTGACAGGCGAACAAAAAGAGTTCGAAATAAGGACCTAACGCAGAAGGCTGCATTTCTCCAGCGCCTCATAATTTGGACGAGCCTTACACGAAAATCATGTTTTTTTTGGCCATCCCGCGTCCTGTTTTTTTTTATCCGTAACATGGGTCTAAAGTATCAAACTGCCACAGCCGGAACAAGACACTCCATGGGTGCATCCGATAGGCATAAACCAAGCACGTTATCAGCAGTATTTTTGCAAAAGTTAAATTGAGTAAACCCATAGAAATTTGAAAAAGAAAGTAACCATTCCGCTTTCTTAGAAGTAACACTGTTCATGTGATACACCGTTCCAGTCGACCAATCAAGACCAGGAAGGTTAAACTCTCCATATATTTGTACCCTGTATTTAGTAAAATCAACAGTATTACAGAGGGTCTCAAAATGGTCAATAAACGCAACGTCACCAAAAAGTGGAGGGAAATCGTAGTTTCCTATTAAGTAATGGAAACCATCGCTGGCAGGAATTTCCACCCAAACACACTCAGCATAGGTTTCGAAATCCGCTCTTCGAAGTGACTAGCACAGTCAATTGCTACCAAAACCCCGCCTCGAACTTTTTGACCCGTGTTTGCATAGTAGCGATCTCTCCTGGGACTAACATAGTTTGGAGGAAAATATTCAACACTGGATACTCTGTCACAGAGCCACAATTCTGTGAGACAAACTATGTCTATCTCAGTTGAAAAAATATTCGTCATCAGTTCCGCGGCTTTTGTTCTTAAACCTACAAGCATTCTGATAAAAAGAAAAAAAAAGCTTAGGGCGTAGATGCATTGTTGTCTAAGCTTTCTGTCTCGGGTTCCTATAAACGGAGTCCTGTCAAGTTTGCCGTAAAACTGATGAAAAATAATCCCCTCAGGCCACACCTCAGGGACGTTGAAACTGTCAAACAAAGAGTACTCACATTCAATATGAAAAGAAGCATAAGAGTTAAACTTAGGTTGTAGCTGCGTGACGGCTAGAGACCTGCCGCGAAGATGGGGCTGGACAAGATCCCTTACATCATCCGCTGTCGTTCGGGGATGAAGTCTCGAGAGGAACAATGCCTTAGGTTGACGAGGAGCCGACGTCACCTTGAGTGACTTGGCCGTTCCAAGCTTCGGTGGATTTCGCTTCTTTTTCGCTACCATGGTGAAACCGTCGTCCTCCGGAACATCAGGCGTTGCATGCCAAGAAGTACGTGCAGCCATAAACACAGAAGCACCGTGGCTGGCACTTTCCTTGTTAGAACCCGGTTTCAGACCGGCAATTACACTTGCTGCAGGTGGGTCGGGAACAACCGATGGAACTTTCGAGAATGCCAGTGCCACTGAGTATGAGCCGAGAGGAGCCAACACGGAAGGATGGCGATCGAGCAACCTCCTGTTCAGCAAAGTCATCTCGGAACGCAATTGTCGATTTTCAACCCCTTAGGCACTTTACTTCTGCGGTTAGTGCGTCCAACTTGACAGTCATAGTGCTGAAGAGCCGAAGAACATCAGGGGAAAACAGTTGCCGTCAAGTTGGTCGGTTGGCAGCGGTGACGGAGCTGGATCCCCCCCCCCCCCCCCCAGTGGTTTGGCCGGTACCCATGTCACATCCTGACGAATTTCGTCGTTGCCGGGTACAGTCTTTGCATTTAAAGGCACTAGCACCACTTTCCATAAAGATGTCGTATTCTTCCTGACCGATGTTCAGGCATTTGCAGTGGAAGCGCCGATTGCAACCAGCCGAGCATATTAGATATTGCTGTTTCCCATAGAAGCGAGCATCGTACGTGCCACATACGCCCCTCTAGGGAGCGCTGTCAGACACGTCTTTCACTGGCGGCGTCATTCCGCGGAATCCCAGAACAAAGGTTCTCGCGCGGTTGTACGAGATAAACGTATTTTCCAATCAACTGAAAATTTTATGACACTACATTGAGATCCATTTTTCTATATAAAACACGTGAAATAAATCACGAAAAGCAACGGTGCCGCATTCTGTAATGTCGGACAAAACCAAGCAAACGTTCCGTACGGCCTGACAGCTGATGTACTTTGAGAAGATTTTTACATTCCACATTACTTAAAGGGTAATAAAAAACTGCAGCCGACTGCACGTTTGTTTTCGAAAAGTGCGTGTTGAATCGCGACACCGCCTGCGAAGCAAGATGATGTTTGTTTGACTGCCACTTTCGATCACTTTCGATCACTACGAAGCTCCAAAATTCGAAGTTTGAGATGTCGAAATAAGGAGAAACTAATGTTTTGACGAAGGACGTCGAAATGATGTTGAAAATATTTTCACATCTCCAGGAAGTGGCACCACGGTCATCACAATAATATTTAAAATTATTGTAAACTCAAACGTTAAAATAATCACACCCTCCCCCCCCCCCCCCAAAACAAAACAAAAAGAAAAGCGGTTGGGTGTAGTTACGTGACTTGCGGCCATAAGCTTCCGTGCTTGTGTTTCGGTTTCGGTTGCTATGAGTTGAGTTTTTTGGATTTATTAAAACTATACGTTACTCTGCAGCAAAATTATTGATTGCGTAGTCTTCTGATGCCATATAAATCACCTGGCAAAATATAAACAATCTTTGGCGGGGGGGGGGGGGGGGTATCTTTAAAAAGACTTGTTCTTGTTTCGGTACGTAAGGGAACAGCTTCGCTCCTTACAAGCCGTGACTTAGTTTCGTAATGTGCTTGGTCACGCATATGTGCCGTCTGTTGCTGCTTGTAAAAGACGGTGCCCGTAATATAATAAACAAACTGTAGCTACGCTACGACGCACGCCACGCATGCGTGGGCGCATCTGCCGAACTTTCACTGAATCTTAGTCGTACGCTTGAATCACGCTCAGGTCGAACTTCTACCGATTATGCATGCCTAACGAGTCTGTGGATCGTTTCCTCGTCAATGACCAAACAGAATCGATCTGAGCGAGGCGGCTGCCTGTGGTTGATAAAGTCCCGACAAAACTCCGCTCTCCTAGACTGCATGCGCTATTATCGACCTGCGAATTGCAAATGAATGATATGGTACGGCCCAATGTACTGGCAGTCCAATTAATTTACCATGGTACGAGCAGATAGCCGCACAAACGGTACGTTTCTTGGTTCATCGAGGCTCATTAGGGAAACTAAAGATTGCGTATAAGCGACTTGCTTCAAATCCCGAAGCTTTCAGTCATTAGGAGGCTCAGTTTGCGTGGAATTAACATATATGCTCTTCTGTGACTGATAAATGCAGCAACATAATTGATTTTAGCGCTAACGACTCAGAACGTCGCATCCCATGGTAAACAGTCACTCGCGATTCAAAGTTTCAGTGACCTATACGTTTCGAAATATGTAAGCCTTACTCACAGGGACTGTATTTAGAGCTCGTTGAGCTAAAGGATGGCGCTGTAGACACCCGGGTTGTAAATTCAATTACACCTCCTACCAGCAATTTATGTGGTTGGGCTAGTTTGAAAGTTACAACAAAAAATAAAGCAAACTAAAAAAAGAGGCAGCGGGAAACACGCATGTATACAAGGAAAAAGCGATCCCACAAAGCAATGTTTTCAATACGCCTCGCAAGTGGGCTCATTTTCGTCTTCTGCGCATGAGAAAGGTGGTAGCGGTGACGTCAGAACGCCGAGCCCTGATTGGCTGATCGCGACCCCCTATCTGAGCGTCGTCTCGCTCCTGTTGCAACGTCGTCTGCGTCTGTCTTACCTTTCCTGCGACTTTCGGAAGTGCAGGTCTTTACGAAGCGAGCTCGACTTCGCCCTTCAGAGAGGGCAGACGAAATAACTCGAGCGGTACGTTGTTTTTGTCTACCAACTAGCAGACGCGCATCAAGGAGGAAGTCAAAGGACTCACTGGCGAGGTGATCCCGAGGCGCCGAGGTTTGTTTGCTAAGAACCGAGAGTGAGGGTGGTTAGTGTCCGCAAGTTCCCCTCCCAAATACTTTTTCCCTCCTTTCGTGTGCAAAACCAACGTTAGGCGAAACTCCTCACTCTTTAACGGCGTCGGCGGGTTGGCGCAGTTAACGTCGTCTGCTTTGCGTCTGCTAGTCAAAGCGATGGCTGCTTTACCTTTCCTGCGTCTGTCAGAGATTCACCGCTTTTTCACCGGCGAGAGTCACCGCTGCCTCGGAAAACAAGGATGATGACCAGAGGAAGAGATTGACCTCTTCTAAAATTGAGGTCAGCGATCAAAGTATAATACGGGAAGGGTTCACAAGGGTCGCGCGGGCATATTCCATTCAGCACGCCAGCCGGTCGTGGGCAGACGATCTTGGCCAAGGACCGTCGGAGCACCGCTGCGCCGAGTCGGAGTGCCTGCTAGGCCTATCTGCCGAGCTCGCTTGGTCGGAGTCGGTGGAATCGTGGCCGTTGGAGCATTCTACGGGTGTTTGTGGATCCAGCGTTCTTGATCGTCGTGGTTTATTTCAAGTACTTTTTCCTTTTTTTCTTGCTGCTTGTAGTCGGGGCGCGTGAGAAGAGCACGTAGAAAAATAAACGTCCGTTGGTCGTCGCGACCAAGTAACTGAGCGACGCTGTCGGCCATGCTGATTTGATCGTAAGAAGTGCGTAAGACAGCTTCGGAGCTGTCGTAGGATTCCGTCGTAACCTGCGCAAAACCTACGATAATTTCGTTTCGTGAATACAAATTTGTTCTTACGTTTTGTCGTCTCACGCACATTTTCGGACGTAAGATCGTCGTTCGGTGCAATCATGGCCTCTGCACTTTTCAAAAAGTCGCAGGAAAGGTAAGAGAGACGCAGACGACGTTGGAAGCAGACGACGTTGCAAAGGAGCAGACGACGCTCAGATAGGGGGTCGCGATCAGCCAATCAGGGCTCGGCGTTCTGACGTCACCGCTACCCCCGCGCAAGAAGCAGACGAACTTGCCCTCCGCATACGTTTTATATGAATGGATGACCATGCGTGGATCAATGTGATCAACGGTAAATGAGTCAATAGAGCGCTAAAATGGTCGAAGGTCACAGGTAACAGAAAGTGTGCATATGTACTTTGACACTCGTGCCCTTCATCAATTTTAGCGCTATTGCCTTTTTTAACATATATACCAACTTTAAGAGTCACTGAGAAAAACGCAGAGCGCGGCATGCTATGTTCGTGCCTCTTGCTTCGTGGTTGGTTCTTCGACGTTTCGTATCGCCTAATGCTGCAATCTCATTAGCTGTTGAGCGATAATGAGATGCGTCGCCGCACCCCGTGTTTTGTAAGCTGAATATAGCCCGACTTACTGAGAGAGTTTTAGGGAACCGTTTTTGCTCATCCGATACGGTACGATAAGCCGTCCGGTGCGAACTGCGCATATATGGGAGTCTTCTGCGGTAACGCATGCGCAGTTCGTACCGGAGGATCCATCGTACCGTATCGGACGTGCACAAAGGGCTCCATAAAACTCCCTAATGCCTCGTTTACGGTAAAGGCCCTGGGCCCTTAGTGCACTTCTCATATTGTCGCTCCAGCGGCTACGCAAGTCGCAGTATATGTATGACCGAATACAAGGTAGTATATAAACGTGCACCACACAAATTTGGTGCCTCTGAGTCCTCGGCTCGTTTTTGACGAGCCGGGGAACAACTTGTTGCGCGCTTAAATGAACTCGCGAGGAGCCTCGCGAAACAGATATTTTAATATTACAACAGGACTTTCTAATTTATTCACCACCCATCGCCGCAAATTTTGCTGTAAAAGCCCGTAGGCGGCCGGATATTTATGAACCGTAAACTATTTTCTACGTGGATGCGCAATTTCAACATCTTAGTCCACGCATGAGCGTCAACTTATCTAAGGCAGCACACCGCTAGTAGGGACCCGAGGCGCACTGATAATTATATCGGGACCTTACAACTTGCAGTCACGCTTTCTTGCGCGAGAATATATCTTCAAAACGACATCACTCGAATCCGCTTTATCGTGGCCACCTTCAGAGTTCTTTAGCGGCCAACCACGACGAGCCCGATTTTATGGCTTTTGTTACGGAAGACGAATGCTTCTATACACTTGTCTCCACCATTCGCTCCTGCTCGACCAATAGCCTCAGGTTGCCTAAGCGCAAGCCTGGACTCCCGCGTAAAACCACTTATAGTCAGCTACAGGTTAAGAGAAGTTTTCGAGGGAAAGGAAGGCTAAGAGAAGAAAGCAGACGGAACGCTGGGGGGAGGAGGAGGTTTCCTTCTCTTCTCTCCAGCATTCCATTTGCTTCCTTCTCCCCAGCCCTCCTTGCCCTCGAATACTTTTCTTAATTTGTAACTGACTAGAATCAAAGCCTCCGCGTGGCCTCCTCTCCCTTCGCTTCATCAGAGTCGCCAATGGCGCCAGCTTGGCTAGTGGGCCCGAGCCCGACCTTCGACGCGCTCATTGAATACGACGAGCCCCATGACGAACGCAGACTCAGCACTCGTGCCCAAGCTCAGGCCTCGATCGATGGGTGCCGGTGCGGAGGCCTTCCATAGGGTGACTGAAAAAACGAAGACGCTTAAGACTGCTTACCTGTAGGAATGAGAAAACCTTCCTACATGTAGCGCATTCCTAGAAGCAGCGCGCCACTTATTGCTTTTTCACATGGCGCTCCGGCGGTGACATCACGCTTCCTCACTGCGCAGGCGCGGCGCCTCAGCCGGATTCACGGCTTCCGTGACGATGCATCTGCATGCTGTGCTTTTGTTTGTGTTTTATTACCGAGGCGCGTTCGCTTAGACCTTGAGCGCCCCGTCGGCTTCCGTGACGAAGCATCTCGTTGCTGTGCTTTTGGCCAATGAGAATTCAGGTGCCGTTTCGCTCAGCCAACGAGAATTTAGGTGCCGTTTTTCGCTGCTACAGACGACTGCAGACAACGCCGGCTTCGCACCATGGGACAGTTAATGCGCTACGCATTAATAACCGGGCTCGATCTAAAATGGGCCGAAAAAATTGGCGCCTGCACGTAGCCATCTAAACTTTTCGTCAACGGTGTATTTCATAGGTCGGTTATTTCATGTAAAATTACAAAGCGTAGCTTACTTTGTGTAAAAAATAGGGCCAAAAAACTTGCCAGGGTCAACGGCAGACGGCGACGCAGACGACCGAGTCCGGTGGCGGGGTGCGTTTGGCGCGCGTATTGAAAGAAACAAAATTATAGTGGTGATGCTTCTGTGGCACTGGCGCCGCGCTAGCATTTTCTCCGACCACTGTAACCACGCGGATTGGACGTAAGTATAGAGCCTAAACATTTTGTAAGTTTTATTTTTGCTGGACTGTTTTATATTAACTATTTATATTTACTTATTTGTCCACGTTGTCCCAAAAGGTAATTGAAGGGGAATTGTATGAAAGGGAGGTAGAAAAGTACAAATATCACGTAGAACACTGTCCTTTAGAGTAGTTTTTTTTTCTCCCATTTTTACGTATTATTTTGTTGCTCGTGTGGAACTGCATGTTTGTATTGTTTCGGAAAAGTTTCACTTTTCAGCCCTGTATTTTCGAAGCAACTGCTCGCACTCCTTTTGTGCTTGCAGGAGTGTCAAACTTGGATCAAGCGGCAATACCTTTCACCAGCTTGTGTGCCCTCTTGCATGTTACTTCTGAAGACGAAAAAACATAGGCAAATTTATAAGACAAAGTCAGGGCCGACTTGCTACTTTGTATCGCCTTAGCATGGACTATTGTTAGCCGCGCATGCTAAAAGCGCAAGCTATACTCTGTTTCATACTTAGCGTGCAGACGCTGTCAAAGCTACTGGCGCGAGCGTGGGGCTTGATCTCGTTGATCATTTGCACGCGCGTCTCGCGCAAACAAAACCATAGATGAAGCCACGCGCTCGCGCCAGTAGCTTTGACAGCGTTGCACGCTAAGTATGAAACAGAAGTATAGTTGCTTTGAATGAAGCTTCAACGGCTCCACGAGCGCTCGTTCAGCAAGTGCTCCAGTCAAAGCAGTCAGGCTAGCCACTCGCGCTTGCACAACCTTCGCAGTTAGTTCATGCAAAGGTGAGACGAAGAATTGAATCAAGGTCTTAGCTTGGACTGTGTGAAAGAAAGCCTGCCAAGCCTGGAGCCATTCTTGAGTAGTATCGCGTTACTAGTATCGAGATACTGTATCTCGTTACTTTTTTCGGTATCTTGTAACTGTAACTCGTTACGTTTTCAAAAAGTATCTGTAACGATAACTTAATTACTTTTTTGTAAAAGTAACGAAAAAGTAACGGCAAAGTTACAGTTACTTTTCGTAAAAATGAACCCTGTCTCTCTTGATGGCTACAGTGGCGTTCAGCCTGTAGATCAGAAGAGACGGAGTTAGGCCTTTGACAGCAAAAGCAAAAATAAAACAAGAAATAAAGAATGTTTCGTTTGCTGGCCCAGTGGCTTTAAGTCAGACTTCTGTAAGTACGCTAGTGTAAAATCCTTGACATTCAGACTATCCAAGATTATTTCTCTCATCCCTTTAAAATTGTCGGAAAGGTGGAGCTGGAGATCAGTGGGGTTCTTGGCTCGGGCTAAATTACATTAATCTCGCCAGACCATATTTCCCCTGTACATTATCATCAAAACGCGGCAGAAATATAGCGTTGGGTTTGCCCTTGATATCGTAAGCAGCGAAATCGTAGGTTACGTCAATGAAACTTCGAGTGTCTAGATTTCTTATTAATTGACTATGGTATATTTTCGATGTTGCTATTTTGAATAGTTTCATTTTTCTTTTAATTAGCCACTTTGGAGAGATGGCACACGAGGATGAGGAAGCAGGCACCCCGACTCCCGAAGACCTCACCAGCCTCTTGAATGTTCGCCCTGTCATGAACAACTCCTCAGGCGAAGTGCTGCACCTGCCCAAGCACAGGAGATGTGCCGCGCATACTTTGAACTTAGTGGCGACTGTGGACGTAGACAAAGGATGCACGATCAGCACGTACCGTCAGATGGCAACGGCCGTGTTTGGAAAACTGAAACTTATTTGGAATAAGCAGGGCCAGTCCATCCGAGCGGCGGAAGTCATCAAAAAGAAACTAGGGAGATACTTCCCGGTTCCTAACACTACTCGCTGGAATTCACTCTATGATGCAATGAAGTTTGTTGACGAGGCCCAGAAGGACAAGATGGAGGCTGTCTGCGACGCCCTCGCACTGCCGCGTCTACAAAAAGACGATCAGAAGTTCATCGAGGAGTATTGCCAGGTATGCCAAAAGCTCTCTCACGTTTTTGCGATATTTTTAATGTGTTTTTTTTATTCCTTAGACCATGAAAGGAGTTGCCAAGGCGCTCGACATCCTACAAGGTGAACAGTACATGTTCATGGGCGCTTTGGTGCCGACATTGGTGGCGCTGATGCGGCAGCTACATTCACTGCCTACGCTCAAGTTTTGCAGCTCGCTTGTAGACACAGTGAAGATCGCAGTGATGACGAGGTCAGTTTCTTATTCTTTGGAAAATGTACGACCTCTTTGTTAGCGCCTTTTTGTAGAAAGTTACGTCTGCCAGGCAGGCTCATTCACGATTATCAAGACAAGTAATGCACACATTTTCATTAAATTATAAGCAAAACGGTTGAAATTATTTATTACATATGAGACCTAAAGGGCCTTGGCCACAATATTCCTACAATTTTTTTATTAAGGCACGCATCATATGGCGAATACCGTGGACGTAACAGCTAGTGCACTTGTACTGCGACCCGCTCGTGAAACGTTTGTTTTTAATTTTAATGTTACACATGTGAGTAAATGTTTTTATTTCATTTGTAGATTTTCTGAAGACCTCAGGTCCGACGAGCTCCTTCTGGCTACAGCGGTGCATCCAAAATTTAAAATTTCATGGATGGATGAAGCGCAGAAAACGCGTTCTCTGCTGCTTCTTGAAGAGGAATGTAGCGCACTGCGCCCTTCCGAGGAAGTTACACGGGAGCCAACATGCGATGATGACGACGACGACGACTCCTTCTTGCGACTGCGTCCTAATGTTGAGTTGACCAGTGAAGCACAGCGATGGAAGACTGACACCTCATCGACGGCGTTATCAGCCTCAACGACACCAGCATTAAAGGAGCGGTGCAACGATATTCAACTGGAAGGTTTTCACTTTGCACGAGCTTACTGGCCCTAGTGGGACTCAAGGATACTCACACGCAAAGCCAATGGCCAAGAAAGTCCTTTGTTGCGGTGTAATTTCAAGGACAAACGTGATCATTTTCATTCAATCTCTCTTTTGCAAAATGTGATGACGTAACGTGGGGAGCGCAGTACACCCATATGACGATATTTGAATGCTGTTCATAGATTGGACCCGAGCATTGCGTGGGCACTCGATTTGGGCTCGTGATAATTACTAGCTCGAGAAGCATTCGGGTAGTGGCCCGTGTCCAATGGCTGCAACGACGACAATAGCCGAGCCATAACAATGTCTGGAACTCAGCGCGTGTCCTGTGCTTTGCCAACCCCAGCGCGTGGCTATGATCAACATTGGCGGCATATAATCGGCTCCAGATCACGTGGCCGCTTGTTCTGGCTGCGAGTTGAGGGAGTGAAAGATGCTCGTTTTTCTTTCATTTTTTCTGGGACTTCTAATGCGTGGGGCGAAAAACGAACGCGTGTTTCATAGGTCATTAACGTCAGGGATCCGTTCTAAGCGGCATTTGCGCCAAGTACAAAAATTGTTGCATCGCCCCTTTAAGCTGGTTCACATTTTGCAACGGTTGCATTAGCATGCAGCCGAAACGACCGTAACGACAGAAACACCGCAACAACCATGGCTCATGGATTGCTCGACGAGCTACCCGCTGACGTCACGCCATGCTGTGTACGGCGAACGCTTGTCGCGTTACTTTGTCGTTACGGTCGTTTCGGTTGCATGCGAACGCAACAACGCAGACTGTGAACCAGCTTTTAAGGCTGAACTCCACGGCACGGATATGCTGCGAAAAATCGACGAATTTTGCCCGGCGGCTTTGTTCTGCGCACTGGAATCACCACAGTGGCTGCTATGTCGCGCGCAAAGCAAGCGTGCCATCAGGCGGCGTTCGCCAGTTATTCGTCACATAATTCGCTCCATGGAGTTCGCCAGTTATTCGTCACATGATCGCTCCATGGAGTTCAGCCTTCTAGAAGATTGTTTTACGCCTCAGTGCCGCACTTCCGCTAGCGCACCTGTTGAACGTCTTTTCAGCAAGGGGCGGGACGTTTTCAACATCAAGAGAAGCTAAGCGACAGAACTCCAAAAAGCAGTGCTACTTCGATAGTTGCACACATATGAAGTATCTTGAAAGTAACTAAGTTACTCTGCCGAAGTAACTAACTAGCGGGTTACTTTTATTTTTAAGTAACTGTAACTGTAACTTAAATACATTGTTAGGAAAGTAACTGTAACTGTATCTAAATACTTTTGAAAAGTAACTTACCCAAGACTGCCTGAAGCGCGCGAGCGCTTGAAACATTGACTGCGCCACTCCGCTCGTGCGCTGGCTTCTGCAGTACTTTCTTTCACACAGACTCGGCTAAGACGCTAATTCTAGCAAGCCAGCCCAGACTTCGATGCGTGAACCCCTATTAAGATTACACAAAGGTCACGATTTTAATCGGGTGTTCACACTAGTGTTGACACGAACTCTGATCTCATTTTATAGGTACCCCGACAGCATGTGCAACAATAAATACGAATTCATTCGTACATGCGCGTACAATGTGTGCAATTTACAAATAAATTACATTTAAGAACTGTCCTCGTGCTTGTAACGACGCATTAGATTCTACTTCGCCTATTTTTGAATAAATATGTTTATTTATAACCGAGTTACGACACTTAAAATATTGGATCTGGATCCCGTTCAAATTCTTAGTGACCCGGTGTATCGGGGCATTTCACAGAAGACACCACGTTTATGTGTACGGCGAAAGTGGAGATCTACAAAATAATTCCACACGTTTTTTTTCTTTTCTTTTTTATCTGTTAGACCAGCTGCCGCATAGAACTGAGGAGTCGACGACGCCTCTCTATTTCAACGTCGGGACGACGTCTTCTCAAACTTAGCGCAGATATCTTTTCGCTTCAACGTCGGCAAGACGTCTTCTCAAACGTTGTGCAGACGTCCCTCCAGTTCAATACCGGGACGGCGTGCTTCTCAGACGTCGTGTTAACATCTCTTCAGTTCAACGTCGGGACGACGTCTTCGTCAAACGTCGTGTGGGCGTCTCTTCATTTCAAAGGTGAGAACGACGTCTTCTCCAAGCGTCGTGCAAACACCTCTTCAGTTCAACGTCGGGACGACTTCTTCTGCATACAATCCTTGGACGACGTCTCCTCAAACGCTGTGTAACCGTCTCTCCAGTCCAACGTGGGGACGACGTCTCCCCAGTATGACGTTGTGATGACGTCCTCCCGGTCCAACGTTGAGATGACGTCTCCTCGATGTCTAGACGAGGTCTCCTTAGCCAACCGTCAGGACAAGGTCGTCCGGGGTCTTGATGGGGCTGGACGTTCGGCGCGCGACGTGTCCCGCTCACTTGCGGATTCCCTGGAGCTGTTCCTGGCGACGAGCGCGTCGTGCTCCTGCAGCACCTCGGCGATGTGGCTGCGGACGACGT
>JAZHYW010063538.1:0-25823 GCA_037355805.1 Ixodes ricinus | reverse complement strand
CTCTATGTTTAAAACACTAATTTTTTGCAAGAATAATTAGTGTAAAACAGAATCGAATGCTATTCGCGACTCCAATTCACTATAGGTGGCGCCACTCGTTTTCCAAAATGGCGGTTATAGCGAGGGTCGGAGATGCGTGCCGCTGCTGAGGCTGTCATAGTGTGTTGACTTCACTGAGCGACACAAATTATTTCTGTTATTACGAGGAAGCTAGAGTGTTATGAGCGCAGGTCACCTCTTTATCCTGAAAACAAAAACGGTGTTTAGCGTAATATTTACGCCAGGAGGCACGCTGTAATTCTGGAGCGAAACCGAAACTAACCTTTATTTTGGATTTAATTTCTGGGTGTAGTTCTTAATTTCGGATTCTTTCATACCTCAAGATGTGTCTCACATCGTAATTATTTAGTTAAAGAAGTTGTTCGCGGAAACATTATTTTGTGACATATATGTTCGATCCGGGCACTTCAAAATATTTTGGAGATTTCAGTGTCAATTTTAAAGACTCGATCTTTCATACACCTTAAAGGTAACATAGAATATTGTATTTTGTCGAAAAAATGTGTGCTCGCATTTGTGCGTTTTCGCTGCCTTTTCTCGCTCAGATAAGTGTCATGTGAAATAATAAATTGCGGGCACTTTAATGGGTTTTTGGATATTTAGATGACTAATTGTTTTAACATTATTCCAGCACAAGAATAACATAATAAATCAAATTTTTACAATATGTTCACAAAAAGTATAAATTAAGAAACACAGTTCTCACTACAACAACTCAAAGACGGAATCCGAGTCAGACAGCTGAAGTCTCTGTATGTTTTTAAAGCAACGCGTGACGCACAGGACTTTCATATTGCATCCAGTGTTTGACTGTTTGCCTATCTTGATAACGATGTAAGAGTTTTTCATATGCTAAAAGTAAAACAAAATGATACCTTTCTGGAAAGACTACTTATAGTTAAATGGCGCATTTTTTGTCATCATGGCGTTTATTGGGGCATACATTGCCGCGATTTGTGTTAAAAATAATAATATTAAAATTAGGATATTCTAATACGTAATTTTCAAGCTCTAATATAATTTGTCGCTTATGATCTCATTTCAAACGCGCAAACAAGTATGACAATCAAAAGTGTGCTAATTATCACCACTGGTGCCAATTGCAGCATTTTTAATTACCAAGTTATAAAATAAAAACAGTCTAAAATCAATGAAAACAATTCTAGCTAATGTGAGAAATCCATGGAAAATTACAATAATTGTGGGTAAAGCATATTTTGCTATCAAAGTCGCGACTTTTGACAATCGGCAAAACTTCCAAAGTCGCCGTCAATATCGTTCCAAACAAAATGCCCCCTCTCCCACCTTTCCGCCCCCCTAAAAAAATATTTTTTTCGTAATTATAAGTTTTTTTTATAACATTTAGATACTTTCATTCTTACGCGCCGTCGTTTTGCTAATCTTAGCCTTTCCAGTTCAAATGAACGCCTACCTGCTTGCACGTCCGCTCACTGCAGCACGTTTCGTTGGCATTGGAAGCCGGTGAAAGAGTAGTGAGTTTTAGTATTGCGTAAACGAACGAACGCAAGCGCTCCGTGTTTGCGTTTGCTTTGCGTGTTCTACGCTGCGCGTGCGCGGAGCCCGAAATTGCGGTCTTGGATCGGAGCATGGCGATGACGCGCATGCACAACGTAGGAGTACGCAACTCTAACGCAAACGCACAGCGCTCGCGTTTGTTTCTATACGCAATACTAAAGCTCTCTAATAAGGTACAATCCCATACTGGCTGGAGCACTACATTCTGAAAGTGAAGAGCGTTGTTTGCCTTCGAAAATGGCACTTCGCGAGCCATGATCGCGACCAGTTCCGCCGTGGCCGCTGAGCAAGAGAATCGAGGGACCCTCACTAGGACGCTTCGCGTTTCCACCGCGGAAGGGAGAGCAACGAGTTGGATGCGCGAATACGGAAAGCTATAAAATATGCATCAGTTTGCTGCCTATTTTCAGCCGTACTGACCAAATCATAAAAAGTTCAACTAATTGGGAGCTGCAGGAGAATCATCTACGAAAGCCGTGTTGGTTAGGACAAAACATTTATTATCTTCTAAGTGCCTAATTATACTGCTAGAGACAATATGTTCAAATATATTTGATATACAAATTTCCGGGTATATATCACCAAATTCCAAACTCAGAAAAAAAATGGAAGCAAAGTTGTTATAAGAAAGGGCACTTGCGATGTCGGGCACTAGCTACTCTCTATAGGCTCCTGTATGTTTGGTGCAAACAAGGGTGCCCTAGTGCAAATAGGTTCGGCTCTTTTGTACAATCAATCCCTCAGCCCCTTTGGTGACTCAGATCAGAATCACCTAAAGGCCCGTTCATGCAATTGCGACTTCTTAGGACCGTAGGCCTTGAAACATCTCATAATGTCCTACGTCGAGGGAACACATTACTGGCGCCATTCATCGGGTAGCCATGGAACACTTGACTGTCCCGTAAGTTTCCTTTGTTTTCGCGCATCACTATTTTTGGCTTAAAAAGCAGTTGTCACTGTTGTAAACGACAATTTTTATATGTGGCACGTGCATTCTACCTTACAAATGCCGCAAAACCTTTGCTCTAGCGAAACGTTGCTCTAGTGTAATGCAGTTGCAGGGCCACCATATAAGGGCGCCAGCGAGCTAGTGTGTTCGCTTGTCGTAGGGGATTTTAATAGGTTCTAAGACACTTGGTTCTAAGCAGTCACGAGCGTGTGGACGGGCCTTAAAGAAACGATCGTTCTGGAGCCACCTACAGGTTTCCAATTCCGGATCGTATATTCGTAGAATATATGACTGCCTGCTCATAACATCACGAAAACATGAGAAGAGGGACTTCTTCCAAACGCAAAAACAAAATGAAACATCATAATGTTCCAAAAATGACCCGACGCAATACCATGTTCACCTCGAGCAAGTACCGATCTTTCAAGTTGTCGTCTGCCTCTGGTACCTATCTTGTCCACTCGCGGCGTTCATGTTTTGTTTCGTTGACATTCAGAATATTACAGACACTGGCAAGGGAGAACGGCAGGAAGGAGCTTCAGTTGTTGCGCTTCCAGCCGAGCTTCAAACGTTCGACAATGCTTAGTGTCTAGTGCGCCTCGAGCGGTCGGGCGCGCAGTCGGAGCACCACGCAAGGCACGAAGCACGCGTCAGAGGCCGGCCGTTCGAAAGACCCCCATGCCGTTCTCATTCTGTCAGTGACAATAGCTGTGAATCAGGCACGTATCCAGGGGGGGGGCCCATGGGGCCCGAACCCTCCCCGCCCCCCCCCCCCGAAATCTTCCATTTTGCTGGGGCCTCCTTTCCTCCTCCCCTCATACAGCATTTTGTCATGGACGCCCCCCCCCCCCCCCCCCCCGAAACAAAATCCTGGCAACGTGCCTGCTGTGAATAGATGAAGAGTTTGAAATAAAAAGAGAGGCACTGAGGACAAAAAAGCAAACAAACACGGGTGCTGTCATTTTATTTAAATTAGCCGAACGCTCTGCATTTATCACCACACGAGAAAAAAATATATACATGGCGATGAATCCTCCTTTGCTTTCCAAGATGCGTTTCTGTTGTTTTTGCTTGCAAGATATCTCAGTATATGTATGCTGGACAAGGACTAGATGTATCTCAATGATTGTAATCCCAATACCTTTTTTTTATTTGTGCGTGTGACTGACTGGGTTTGGTTTATATGTATGAAAACGAGCAAATACGTATGTGCTTGTCCAGTGTTTGTTCAAGGATCCGAATGGCTCACTTTCCACTGTGGTCGACACATGATAACATGACATGGAAATTACGTCGTCGCAGGAGAAAGGGCAAGCCTTGGACGTTGATCATGGGTGGTACGTTTACTTCTCTTGTTTTAGTTAGTCATTATCTTTTTCCTGAGCACAGGCGTGCGCAATCAAGCAATAATTCATAATATCAAAGAAAAACAAGCAGAGAGGGACGGTATAATATTTTAGTTTTACCGGAAGGTACGCCGTAAAATGTACTGTTATATTTCAACCAACATATACCGCGCGGGTTGTGACAGATGTGTTTTTGTATGTCACTGGCCTGAACTTTTGAAAACAACGAAATTAATATGACCTAATTTTATTTATCTTTTTAACATTGCGGCGCACAAGAGATAGTTCAACGCCGGCCAAAACGTGAATAGTATTCTACTTTGGTTTATATATTAAGCAAAATTAATAATTACACCCTTCCTATGGTTCATAAATAAAAACCTTAACACACAATTATAATTAGATGGTCTACTGAAATTACCTACTTTATATTTTCTTTTCTTTCTTTTTATTACTGTATTTCGTAAATGTAAAATATATAAATTAAAAAAAATTCGCAGCTTGCAAAGGGTCGATAAAACGTTTATTTACACAATATTTCACCAGACGACAAACGGAGAGGTTGACGCCGCCTTCTTCGATAATGTTTGGCCAGAGAACCTGGTGCTCTTTCGTCGGCCTGGTGTCAGTACTGGATATGAGCCAAAGCATTAATGCTCCGATCGCGCGAGATTGGCAACGTGACAAATTGGTAATGTTGAGTTTCTGCTAGATTGGCGATGATGAGAACACTGAGTGCACTGTCAGTAGTATAGTTTGGCTCCTTCCATCCCAGTAACAATTGTCCAAAAACATGAATCTCGAAATTTCCCGACCAATTAATTAGTATCATCTGATATGTAACACATGGTCGTGTTCAATATGTACGTGACGAGCATTCTGTTCACGAACAATATTATTCTTCCACTTTAATTACAAAAATGCCCTTCACATTTGTTGACAAACAAGCTTGCACACTACGTCCGCAATATTTTTACTTTCTCTTTAGCGTTGCTACTGAACAATCGCGCTTCGTTTCTTTGGCACAATTTTAGCTGCAGCACGTAGGTATACATATTCAAATATCTATGCGAGTAAGGGTGTTCTCAGGCTGAAAACAATTTTGCATTTTAAAATATCGCAACATAGCTGCGTTTATTTTAGCCTTCCCTTTTCAAACGTTCTTCGAATAAATCTAACAGAACACACTCGAAACAAGCTTAATACTTATGCACTCCGCGTCGACGCGTAGAACTGCCTTTTGGTGTACAGTCCACAAGTGCAGGATTTATGAACAGCTCACTCATACGACATCTTCGCCTTTAAATGCAGAATCGTCAGCGAGCAAAGCTTTTTATATGTGAAACACACTCGATACCGGGACCGTGCAGTATTTTTAATGTCGAATACTACAAGTATTGGCTTTTCGCGGAGTCGTATTATTTTCTCCGTATATATAGTTAATTAAGATTCGTCTATAAGCATTTAATGTAAATCTGTCTTTTCACCAAAAACGCGGGACAAGAATCTTTAAGAGATGGGGTTCTTCAAACGCACGACCTTCCGTCTGTTCTCGTGCATCCATCTATGCATACGAATACATAAGTAGCTTTTTCTTTAGGAAAACAAAATTGAAATAACTTCAAGATACCTGGACAGTATTCGGGCACTTGAAAGTTACTCCTAAATGTTATTACTTTAATGTTCGGCAAAACTATAAAAATGATTTTGTTATCTTTATTATTAGCTGTCACTGAGTATAGATTTTAGAACAATGAGCGCTTTCTTAGAGGCTGTCTAAGGGTAGTGCGTGTATTTCTATCCAGTAAATCAAGAACGCGAATGAATATTAAATGAGTGCACATGTAACATAAATAGTGTCTTCAGTATATATAATGATTAGGATTTGATGCATTCAATAAAAGTTTGCATGTCTGCAAACATTATCCTCTTTTTTTATAAAGCCAAGAGTTTGTCTGAAGAATGATTAATGTCCCGCTGAATTCGTGATCGAGAACAATTTTATACAAGTCTTCTAAAGGAGGGAAATGAAGTGTAATAAGAAAATAAATATTGAAACTTTTTCGAAAGTTAGGGTATCCAGGTGTAGGAGCGTTAAATCTATGGAACACCACAGCACTTTCCTGGAAGAAAAGACGCATTCTTTGAGCTAAACCGTCTTCAAATAGCGTTTGGATACGAAGGATATACCTAACATCTATGTTTTTACAGCTGTGTGCAAATTATGATCGAATATTTTTCTTTATACAAATAACAAATAGAAGCTGTACTCGGCGATTTATTTGTGTTAGCGTATCGCGTTTTTTTCCACTTTGGTGACGGCAAAAACGTCTATAAAATGGTAATTAGTTGGAGTAATAAATAAAACCAAGTAACTTCCATTGAACTCTCGGCAACAAAAGAATGTTTACGGCAAAGTATAGAATAGAACATCGTAAATAATTTACAAACAAAAATGTGCCTGTTTCGATGTTTTTGGCCAATGCCTCAACGAGATTGATGATCCCTTGCTTCGGCCGAAAGTACGTTCAAAACAACTTTTATGGTATCCCGGTTCGTAGTGAATTACAGGACGTTCATGAGACTGGTTGCCATCCGACGTGGGGTCGTAGTCCTCAGGAAATATATAAATGGGTTTAAAATTACAGATGGCGTACAGAGCTTTTGAACTTGTTGGCAGCATCAGCGGAGGTGAGCCACATAATACTGTTTTGCCCTCCTCTTCACCCTTCTTTCAAAATTATATTCTGATCAGTATATCGTTTCTAAGTTAGAGTTATGTACTTAAGAGTTTATAATGTTTGTGTTCTATGATTTTCTGAATGTATCGAGAATAAATAATTTTAGTGACGTGTGCAAAACAAACTCTTAGACAGTGACTGATACTTAGGATTTGTTTTGTTAAATAATTTCATAATATTTCGACAAATGAGGAGCATGAATAAATTTATTTAGACGTACATCAATGTCACAAAGATATGCCTGGGCAACAATATTTACTTCAGTAGAAATGTAATCCACAACGAGCGTATTTATAATATGTTATCGTATCTACGTCTGTCCTTCAATAATATAGAAATGCGGTACCTATATTGTCCTTAATTTGATTGAGTTTATAAATCATACGTCTATTTTATAATTTTTTACAGGACTGAAAGACTGGAGAACAATATGCTGCTCAGAGGGCAGTCCTTGGTCGTCATCCTAAGTAAGAATAGATGGTAACTTCTTATGCTATGCTAAGACGATTAGGGGCAAATCATGTTTCAGAAGCGGTATATCAAATGGTGTTAATTATCATAGAAAACGCTATTTATTTGGCGTCTATGTTGATGATGATTAATGTGACTCAAGACTGATTTAGAAATGTTGTAATGAATACGCTCAATTTCAAACATGATTTTCGTGATTTGTAAAGCACCTGGAACTGGTATAGACGCCAAAACCGATATAAATGATGCACTCAAAAACAGCAAAAGAATGTATATTATGAAAGTCAAATACAGAGATGTATTTCTAATGAAAATGCATGCCATATACACACCATAATACCAAAATACCACGCAAAATCCCACGCAAAATAAAAGAACGAAAATTAAACAGTTTTATCGGGAAACTTCGCTAATGTAAGTGGTCATAGACAATTACCTATCAAGTGGCCTAACGCGTGTAATCCATAATAAAAGGAGCGATCGTTGAAATGTGTTTACAACACAAAAAGAGTCGATTCAGAAAGTGAACACTATATTGTTTCGTAACCTACGCAAGGTAATCTGACGTCATGGTTCTCAAGTTGTAGTGCGACTTGACTGAACGTCCCGTAACAACATGACTTCACACTGTGTCCCTTAGTCTGGCGTCACGCAACGAGGTCACGTAACATCGCGCATCAGTGACAAGTCGCGGTGCCATGTATACTGCCGTGAATTGGTGTATAAACTCACCACTTTCAACTTCCCCGAGAATTCGGTTGGCACAACGCGTTTTCGTGCCTTTTATGGGTCTGGTGTTATCTCCAGTTTTTGGCTGAAGCTCTTAAAATGTCTGTGGTTCGTTTTTAAACTTTAGGATACCTTAATATTTATTTAGAGCGATTAGGAGTTCGAGCTTCTATGGTTGTTGACTGCGTAGACAGCAGAGAGAGGTGATTGACAGCATTCACAGCAATGATGATGATAAAGATGATGAAAAAGAAACGCAGGGCGTTACTCCATACGGTCAAGCTTCTTGATTTGTGATTGGCCCTCGGACGTTTAGATAGGTCGATGAAGTAATCTGATCGGCTGCTGTGCGATAATGAGATGCTCGATACGCGCCACGCCCCCTGCGTTTCTTGACCTTTCACTGACCTCAGTGTGACCATTACGAAGGGTGGAAAAACAAATATAGTTTTTTTTGTATATTATTCGCCAATATTTGCGGTCCTTTTTCCATGTATTTTATTACAGCTGACTTGGTACCTCGCATACGATCATGGTACAACACCACTGGTCCTTTTGGTAGTGCCACAATCGCCGCTGAGACCCAGAAAAAAATCGGCTTGCCTATTTAGACAACCTGTATTTGCGTAATCTTATCAACAAATTAAAAAAAAAAGTTTCGATTCATTTCTTATTTAGCATTTTCTTTGTTACTAGGGAACGTTAATTTCTGAAGGGTTATTAGCTATCATCGTAATGATAAATATAGAGGTAGGAAGAAGGTGAGGTTTTTTTAGGAGAGTGTTACCATCTGATGGCTCAACAACGCTCGGAAGAAGCGCCATCGAATGGCACTTTAGAGCCTCCAAATTGTTCATTAATATTTTTTTTCACTTTCAGTTTTTATTGTTGTCCTTCAACACGTCGCCGGATTACCTCCGTCCCGAGAAAGTGTAGAAATGGTTTCTTCGGAAGAAGACAATGACCGATCTGGTTCGTCGGAGGAAACCCCAAACAAAATGGGTGGGGCTTCAGGTGGAAGAGCTCACGGGGATCAGGCGATTCCTAGAATCTCAGCTACAAAACACTGTAACAATGTCGTACTGAGAGTGAGTAAAGGCAAACAGTTTTTGTATTGACACAAAAATAGAAGAAACAAATAAAGTCGATAAACCATCAATTTAACGTGCCAGTCATTTCTCTTGAGTTGCCAGTAAATACTGGTCCCTTCCGCAAGCCACGGCATTTCACTGCTAAGTCTATCCAAATTGGAGCAGAGTTCGAGATGGCCGCAAATTCATTTTTATGATCCTTACTTAACCTTTCTCGAACGAGCAATTTATGCGAATATTTTATACTTACGCAGCCATCGAAAGCGGTAATAACAATGTAGCCTGAGCATTTACGTGCCTTGAGTGTTTTGTGGCATAACATTATATTTTGCGTAGCATCAATGTTTGTCTCTTTTTTTATTGTCAAGGTTGAGGGGTTTTGCTTTTCGTGCGTGATGTTTTACGAGTGTTCCTTTTTAAGTTCGCTTTTTTTTTAATTTGAACCGGTTTTGCTTTACATGCGTGCTATTTCTACGCCATAGCGTTAAGGTACTCGTGGCGCGCTGGCTCCGGTAGCGTGCCAGAAAAGCTGGCGTGACGCAGAAATCCTGATGGGTCCAAAGGGTTATAACGTCACAGCCATATGACCTCGCATGTGTCTCAAATTATTTGAATTTATGAAATTTTCCATTGGCCTTGAAGAAAACAATTGCGAAATTACATGCGGGCGGGATTGGAACCCACGACCCTTCGGTTGTGAGCCGGACACATTGCAGACTAGTTCATGCAGTCAACTCTTGCCTGGGAACGAGATCGAGGGTTTATATTGAGCTATCGCGTTCCACACTTAAAGGCGAAGCTTGAGCGACCTCCTGTAATTTTAAATATATCAATAAATAAAATTGGGTTACGCTGCTTCTCCGCTTAATTGTCTTAACACTCGCAGGAGCACGCTCTTAATAGTGGCTACAATATATATATATATATATATATATATATATATACATGGGAATGAAAAGGAACCTTTGGTAAAAAACAGCAACAACGGACGATTTATTCTTCGACGTTTCGGCCGGACTCCGGCCGGAGTCAGGAAGTCTTCCTGACGAAGGCCGTACTCCGGCCAAAACGTGGAAGAATAAATCGTCCGTTGTTGCTGTTCTCACCAAAGGTTTTTTTTCTTCCCAGTTTATACCCACGCCTTCGGCCTGCCGCTACCATGCCCGTTGTATATATATATATATAAGCGAACATATGGAGATGAATGAACCGTACTTAATCCAATGAATCCCAGAATCAGAGTTTTTACGAACCCGCCGAAAAACAAAATAACGGCGGAGTCAGGATGCTCAGTATACCAAAGGCGGAATGAAGCAGCACTCCCAGGTCACGAATAGTATCCGACCTCGCGATAGCTGAACCCAGCATGGTATACGAGTACTCAATGTAGCTTGTCTAACGGGTAAAGGAAACAACCTTGGTCTTACTGGGGTTAAGTACCAAATTATTTTTCAAGCACCAGTTTATAACTGCCTGAACATCGTCTTGCATCAGTAGGCGTCTTGCATGAATTTCGCGATAAATGTTAACATCATCTGCAAACTGCAGCACCTTTGAATTCTGCAGACTGTCTACCAATCACTGAACGCCCTTGACAAAAACCATGCTGGTTGAGCCATAGAGACGATTTAAAATGAAAATGAATATGCTTATACAATATACATTGCCTTTTCAAATACCTTAGGAGAAGAACAATGAAGATAAATCGGTCTATAGTTATTAACGCACTCAGTGCGACCAGATTTATGTATAGGTACAGCTACTGCATTCCTCCATCCTTGAGGAAATACATTTGCCTCTAAGGACATGTTAAAAACATGTATCAACACACGGGCAACAATCATCCCTGCATCCCTTTACAATGAAAGCAGGAATCCCGTCCTCACCGCATGACTTTTTGGAGCGAGCTCATTTATTGCGGAAAGCACATCTTCAAGCGTAAGATCTGGAACTGCCAAGCCGCGGGTAGATTCAAGAGGAGCATTGGTCATAACAGTGCACGGAGTAATAAAGTTAAGGACGGAAGAGGAGAACGTAGCAAAAAGATCACAGACATCGGACGGCTCAGATATATATCCAGAGTCGTCTTGCTATGCAATAGTTTTCGATCGACTAGACATCCTCATATACCTCGCAGAATTGCACAGCGCATTAGGATCGCGTTTTAAATTGCGTTCAATTGAATTTTGCCAGTTCTCCCGATCACGCCGTATCAACTTTTTGGCTGCTGAACGATGCTCTTTAAACAGACCCTGCCATCTCCTTACGCCGGTGTTCTTGTACTTTTTATGATACCTTGCTTTTTTACGCAACGCATTACGTAGCTCTCTGGAAAACCAAAAAGTATCGTTGCTTGTTCGACCAGTTCTGCGTGGAATGAAATTATTCATGGCTGTAGTCACGATGTCTGTGAGACTTTTGACTGCGCTATCGATATTGGAAGAGAGTGAAATAACGCTCCAGTCTATGTTGCGAAGGGGATTGCAAAGACCAAGGTAATCCCCACGAGCGTAGTTGTACCGGAGAGTCTGATTACTCGCCGACATTCGAGCAGAAAGTACGATAGAAAGGGTGAATGGTGGATGCCATTTATCGATAGAGACAAGGGAAACAGTCAGCAGCCTCGAAAGTGATTGCTGATATGTTAGTCATGCACAAGTCAAAAGTATTTCCAGCCCCGTTTGTAGTAGTATTAAGCTGATAAAGCCCATTGAAGTTCACAAATTCCATCGTTTCTTCGGCTCTAGCACGCGCTCACTTGATTCAGCACTAATCATGTTC
Source organism: Ixodes ricinus (assembly GCA_037355805.1). Classification (NCBI taxonomy): domain Eukaryota; kingdom Metazoa; phylum Arthropoda; class Arachnida; order Ixodida; family Ixodidae; genus Ixodes; species Ixodes ricinus. The sequence goes on along the minus strand of JAZHYW010063538.1, from coordinate 14,119 downwards.
TGCATTCCAATCAACGCCAGGCGCATTAAAGTCATCAACGATCATCACATCATCGTTTGAAAAATCTACAGCACCGGAAATGTAATTCGAAGTGCCTATGAATGATTGTGTGTCAAAATGAGGTGGGAAGCAATAATTTCCACTTATTAAGTTAGGCTGGCCCGCAAAACTGATTTGCACCCAAACACATTCATTTCTTTCTTGCAGATCAAACCTGCAAGACATGATAACGACTTATGCACCAGCGTGAATACCCCTCCTCCTAGAGTGGCCCGCGAACCAGTTGAATCCCTATCACATCTGTAAACGCAATATTCATTCAGTAAGATATCAGTCGCTAGAGATGGCTGTGTAAGCCAAGTTTCCGTGATACAGATTACCTGAAAATCGGATGTCGTGACACCTTCAAAGAAAGCATCATGTTTGGATCATAACCCACGAGCGTTTCTTGGTAGCATGCAGGGATTTTATCCATCACTAGTCCTCGTTAGCTGTTGGCCGCTCTGAATCCGGGTCACGCAAGGGCCCCCAAAAGGGACTAAAGAGACTACCTTCCGGCCATATGCTAGAGTCATTAATTTTGATAAGGCAGTCAATAGTAGTGCTGACATGAAATGAACTGTATGAATCGTGCTTTCTGTGAAGTTTGGTACACTGAAATGTTCCAGTTTGAAGCACTGAAGACAGGAAGTTGTTCACATCCTCGCACGTCGTGTCCGGGCTCAGCCTTGTCACGAAAAGTGCACGCTTTACAGGTGGCCGCGGATTTGAGTCGAGTGAGGCATTTGTGCATGCACCAACTGTCGCGAGCGGGCGTCGCTTTTTTTTCGTCACAAGCTGAAATCCGTCGTCGGTCACTGAGCTTGTCACAGATGATGGATCCTTGACGATACTGCTGGCGTGCTCAGGGACAAAACCAGAGGGACACGCCTGAGATGGTGGAACGATGTTCCGCCCAGCAGTTTTTTTCTTTGAAGGACCAGCGTCATTGTCGATGTGGCGACTATTTTCGGTAGTATTCTGACTACTCATGGCTCTGGCGTAATTCTTGTGGGCACGAGGCGCTGCATGATCGGTAATTTTGAGAGCAGCACGGACGAGCTGCGTCCAGGGCGATTTGGCTTGTTGAAGCTCACTTCTTATCAAGGCGTTTTCCTCGCGCAATATCTTGGCTGTGCCTACAAGCAAGTCAACTTTGGCTGTGAAAGACAAAACGAGCCTTTCGAGGGAGCTGCTTTGTACCGTGGATTCGTTGTTGGATCCCTTTTCCTCGCCGTCCTTTACAGCGTCTTTTTTGGGGCGTGTCCGTCGCGCTAGCATTCAGCTTCACTTCATCAGGGTCACGTCGCTTCGAACACAAGTTTCATTTGTAGGTACCTAGCCTTCGGCCACGAAAAGGTTGTAGTCGTCCCCACGAACGTTAATACATTTACAATAATATTGACGCATGCATGCACAGCAGTTAAGCTACTGTTGGTTCCAATAAAATGAATCAGAGCACAACAGACAGACGTCCTTCTTGGCAGTCGTCTTGGCACAAGATGACTGCCAATATTTCAAATTTTGTTGAACTATCCCTTCGGGAGTTTGAAGAGAAAAATCATCAGCACAGTGGCGACATGGCCGCGGAAAGAGTTTAACACTAAATGAGTATCTTTGTAATGCACACAAAATAGGGCGTAGTTCTCTTAGAAACTGAATAAATGATATTCACAACAAGGTAAATGTGATCAGGCACCATACTTCCTCGTTGAAATATAATAATTTGATCATTTGATTTCATGATAAGCAGGATAAATTGATGTTAAAGACAATATCACTATGCGCTATGCTGCAAATGTATGGCTTGGCCAGAGAAGAAAATCAACAAGTGCTTACCAAAGATGACATGGAAACCAAGAATTTAAAACCTCACAATGCTACCGTAGTTTCAACAGATGACCTATTCATAAGTGAGAAACCAAAATACAAATAAAACAAACCTGGGAAATTTTAAGGATTCAGGATAATGGGTGTACTTTTAATATGTTTAAAAACTTTTATTTATTAAAGACGCTCATGATTTTAGTAAAGTATTGATCTAACGTTAAACATGTTGTGATAGCTTTAAAGTTACGTTCATGTAAAGGAATGTTGCCATTGTTTGCGTGTTCTGTGAACATAAAGCACCAGAAAATGCTAAGTGGTGATCTATTTAAAATATCCCCAAACGTTTTGTTTCCTGAAAAATAAAGGACCCAGATTCAGACCACGGTGAGTGCCAAAAAAAGTGTATTGCAAAATTAAAAAAAAAAAATATGCACTGCGAAGCTTATGGCACACGTATCTCTGTCTCGCTGGCCTTCAGCTCTGGAAAAAAAGGCCATTATTGGGACAAAGCCCTATTTAACTTTCCAACATCCGCACAAACAAAACAAATTGAGGTCGATGACTGGTGTCATTTGCCCAAATATTTCTTAAAAGCCCTCGTAAGTACGAAGCTCAACGTGTAAAAATACATCTATACAAGTCGAGTAGGAATTGTGAACCTTTAGAAGAGAGCCCATGGTTTGTTTTGTATTATAAATAGTTTATGAGAAATGTGACAAGCAACGTCTACAGATTCAGCAAGCAAAATTATCTCATGGTGAACATTTCGCACAAGAGAGCCGAACAACAAATGGTACATTTAAGTGCAGCTCTAGAGCAATGATGCAAGGCTTCGTATTGTTTAAAGAGGGAGAAAGAGGTGGTGATCATTCCAATGAGGGGTTTAGACCATTTAAAAATTTCAATATGAGTGGGTTACCCCTGAATGGTCAATCTCAATTTGCCTCTTCCTAAAGCTCTCCAAGGAAACCGTGATACTTTCGTACGTTCTCCTGACCACTCAACCTCAATAAGTTGAAACTTCGGTATAGTTTAGTCAGCAAAACCCGTGGAACGATTAAATTTGTATTTCATGTCCCCAGTATTACTGTCACATAAATAAAATTAAAATAAATTGACAGTGACATTTATCTTTAACCTCATGCATGAAATGCGTTATAGAAGCAATCGTTTCATTTTCTTTAGAAGATATTAAATAGCTTTTCTGGGGAGTCAAGTAACTACATTTGTATTGATCGTCCTTTAAATCTAGTGAGGAAACTTAATTGGTGGTATAGATCACGCGATGTCAATTTGCCTCATTTAATTTAGAGTGAAAACTTAATTGGTCTTCAGGTCCTAGGACGTCCGTTTTTCCGTTAAATTGGGCAAAAAAATGAACTCGCGTAATTGTGACGCCACGTCAAGTTTCTTGACGCCAGTTCGACCGCTAAATATAACGGGGAACTGAACTGTTTAGGTAACAATGAAAAAACAAATTAACAAGCCATGCGCTTTTATTTGCAAAAAAAAAATATACACAATATGTTGTCTGAAACAAGGTCTGACGAAATGTCATTAATGAAAAATTCATTTCAAAATTCACATGCACACATATATCAAACCCCTGTTTCTCCATGTCTGTGAGCGCTTCCTTTCTTACGAAATGATTGGATTCAAATGCATAAACTCCCTAGATCTGACTTGCTGTAATTCGTCGAAATTTTTTTTATATTTTACTGCAAGCGTTGGTTGCATACCAATAGAGCAGAATTAAACCCAAGATATTCAAAACCAACAGAAAATGATATTTGAGGTTGGTCATGCGCAGATATTAAAAGTTTGATATCCGTCACATCAGTGATAGTGAATTGCAATAAAGCGAACAGTGCTTTACCTATATTAAATTTAAAAACATTGATTTCTTGAATTTGGACCTCGAAACAATTTTGATATATTAAAATGGAATACGAGTTTAAGAGGTAATTGATAGTTAAGTTTCATTAAAGTAGCCATTTTTTTTGCCACTGACTTTAGCGCCTCAGATGCCGCTTTCCAGTTGTTGTCTATCTAAAAATAAAACCACAAGCGGAAAGCTCTGTGAAAAACACCAACATAAATTCGCAACCAGGGTAGTCCCTTACAGAAATATTTTTACGTTTGATGGATAAACTGTTGGGCTAAGAACACAGGTGGTTATGTATGTCAGTGAGCTTCAATCTTTTCAAAACGACACGGTTATCAGGACCGAACTTACACTATGTTTCTAAAATAGCAGAGCCCAAAATTAAGTTCAATGTCGGCTGAAAATTGGGACCGCACCTGACTTTGTTTTATTCATTTAAAACAACTCGAATATTGGCACAACCCTTGTTATTCTAGAAAGAAGTTAAATACAGATGCGAAATTGGACTGTGTCCAAAAATTGTCCACCTATGAAAAGTATTCCAAAAGTACAGGTGGGAAAAAACTTAAACAAACGCAAAAAAAATATATTTTCTTTGAAACTCTGCGACAATTGGTGTCATGGTACATCCAAGAATGAAAAGCAGTATAAATAAATTAGAAAAATAACCTTACCACTCACTCTCATAGGTATTACAGATAACAGAGCGATGTTTATGTCCTTCAGCTTCATCCGAAAATAGGTTCAAAACAAGTTTAATTGGACCTCGCTCGGTATATGATCCCAAAGCGATTAAAATAGTGCCCTATATTCGGCAATATAATAAGGCTGATGTTGAAGTGCACAGATCTACGGAACTCTAGAACTTGTTAGCATCGTTTGCAAAGGTAAGACACAAACGGAAGGCTTTGTCCTCATTTTCCCCTTATTCCACAAATATTAATCTGCTCTGACTAATGCAGACATCTTAGTTTTCGCAGAATTGAATGTCTTAGAAACGTATGGGAATCTAGAATTCTTAAACAACGCCAGTGTTTTACAGTTTGTGTTTGTTTAACATTTTTTTACACTTTTGCCTTACTTTTTGTCGTAACTTTTACGAATGCGCATGAAAAATACACAATGTAAAATTACTTCAACACCCTGAAAATTGTTTTAGTCATAATATTCGTTCTATTAGAGGTTTCCTGCAAAACAAACGTATTCTTTTAATGTCGTGTTTGTACGTATGCTATTTAGTTAAGAAATAGAAGTGTGTAATATATATTTATTTCATTCAGGTTTTAACATCTTTGTTTCGTTTGCGATTCTTATACAGAACTGGAACACTACACATCAATATGCTGATCACAAGAAAATACTTGGTGGCTATTTTAGGTAACAGGGTATCATCTTATGCTACACTGACCCAGTCTTGGGGAGATAAGTTTCTCTGCAACGGTATTAAATGCTATATCAATTACCGTCGAATATATATATATATTTAACGTCTCTCTGAACAGGGGCTTTCAAATCCCTATACGTACGCTCCAAGTGTATTTACGCGAACTGCATGTGCTGGCATTCTGGTCCAGTAAAGTGTTAGGAGGACAAAAACCTTAGAGACGATCACTGACATTTGTCAGTGATCATTTACAAGTAATCACTGACAAATGATTCAAAGTAAATTACTTCGAATAATTGACAAGGTGATTGCGTGCGGGGCATGCATATGCCTTCCGAGCTTTCTTCCTGGCGCTTGCCAAATTTCACAAAACGTTAATTGAGTCTAGGACTACAGGACGCGTATTTGTGAGATTTCGGTTATTGATGAAAGGTTTAGCTGGTTTTTTCCTATTATTTTTAATAATAGGTAAAAAACGTGTCACTTTCCTATTATCTTGTAACTAGAGATACGGATATTTCTAACATTATTTTGCCCGGATTCATTCAGTCGAGTAGTGACTGGGCGTGGCATTCGAATCTGTTCTCCTCCATCGACATGTGGAAGTCGTCCAATACTGTAATAGCGTTTGTTCAGACGGTGCATACAACGCTAATGTGGCAGGGGTATCTCATAAATAAATCAGCAAGATACCGTTCTTAGTCTTTGGTCATAATTCAGAGACGAAATCAAACATTAGAGCGCACTTTTAGTTGTAGCGTTCGGCCAGAATTAAGTCCAGTGTAACTCTAGAGAAAAGGGGGAGGGGGGGGATCGGCGACCGCATGTCTCAATAACTTTCGTTGATATCTGTACGAAATTTCGGGAGAATTTATTGTTCTTGAAAGAGACTTCAAATAAATTGCAGTACACGAGAGAAGATCTATTAGCCAAGGTTCAGACGTAAGAGTTGTCTAGTCGCAGTTTGATTATTTATGACTAAGGTATGAACATTATAGAAACAATACGGATACAAAACCAGATAATAAATAAAATTAAAATGGTAATATATTTACTAGAGAAATTTATTATAGAAAAATCATTCGTAAGGTTTACTTTACTAAAATAATTGATTGCATACTATAGTTAAATTTGAGTATAATTACAATGCTATATAATGAAAACGTTTGAATAGACTTACAATTCATATTTTTTGGATCGAGTAACACCCGCCCTATTTTGTTATAGAAAACAAAAAAAAAACATTTTTAACAGATGTGCGACTCTCTACTCGCGATTAAATATAGCTGTATAAAAAAAAGCGCTTGCAAATTCAGATGAAGGGCCATCGGACCGCATTCAGGAGGTTTGCAGAAGCGCTCTCGTACGGCACTTTAGCCTCTGTAAAATGTTTACGGGTATTTTGATTACTTTCAGTGTTGGCAGTTGCCCTTCAACATGTCGCCGCAGACCGTGACTACAAAGCACATGAGGGAGCTGATTCAATGAGAGCCGGCTATGACTACAGTTCAAAGCAGAACCACCAAGGGAAAGAGGATGCGGCTCAAAGCGGCGGAGATTTCAAGAAAATGGCGAATAACTAGAATCCTTTACACCGTCCAGCACATGTATTGGCGTTATATCACTACTGAACTGATAAATGAACATATTCTATAGCTCATCGTAACATGAACGTCTTCGCTAAAAATCTTTTTAACAATGTTCGAATGAAAGCGAGTATTATCATGCTTCTTGTATTTGCCAATAAATTTATCCAACAATAATGGCGGGGACTGAGACATTCATTGCCAGTTCTCCCGAGTGATCTTTAAACACTGGTCAGTGCCAGATGTCCTGAAATATCAAACCAACCTCAAGTCGCATTGGGACAAAGTTTAACACGACCGGAAATTCACTTTTGTAGTCCGCCTCCACTCACCCTCAAAGGCGTGTACTTATTAGGATTTCGTAGGGAGCTAATTGGAGGCATGATGAACAAAGAAGGATGTGCATCGATCTGACGTTTTTCCTCTGTGTTTGACCTAAAGTGTCTATGATTTATACCGCGTCATTAGTCATTTTGGTTATCGAGTTGAGACGCCCAGATAAAAATTTAGAGGTTTGGGTATATTTGTTTTGTTTCTTCGTGTATTCTAGTACGTCAGTTAAATGAAAATCTATTTTGTTGCTTTCGTTTCCTCTAGCTCTTTTGAGCGTGCTCAAAATGGGACCGTACAATGAGAACATAATTTTTCAGAACCGCACAAAATATGAGCTAAATGAGTTTGAACAGTTCCCGAATCAAGGCCTCAAATATCTAGGCCCTACAAACCGGTCCCGTATCTGAGAAAAGACCCCTGTTATGGCTTAACCTGCCATTTGTGTTCTCTAAAAATTAAGCATCCAGTCAAGAAACGAGATCAAAGCAGCAGCGGCTTGCCATGCCTCCAATTAATATATTGTCTGGAAAAAAATCGAACTGAAAATAGGCATTTCATAAGGCGAACTTGTATCTTTGTATCTACAAACTTAAGAAAAGACTACAGAATCTTGCGGCGGTCAAAAAAGGGCGATATTTTCGAAGCACCGCATTGATACTGCTTTTGAACGCGCAGTACGTTCAGGAATGATCCGAGCCAGAACACTTGATGACAGCCGAAAATGGGTTGGAAATTTTCAATAAAGTAGAAAATTGCGTAATCAATATTCAAGCAAACCAAGGTTTGAACCTCCCCCCCCCCTTTTTTTTTCTTTTTGTGGCAGCATCCTACATTGCCAACTTCGCCCCGCGCGTGGCAATATGATTTCATTTGGCAGAAACTAGGAAGTTTGTTTCGCCGATTTTGAGATGATCACTGCAGCGCCAAATGCTGCATGACAAAAGCTAGAGCAGCAGTCTTCAAACTTCTTGGCCGAGGGGGCTGCATCGGGGATCAGCCGCGGTCTCGAAGGAGGGGAAAAATGATGATCTATAAAAATAACAATAATAATAATAAATAAATTTAGATAAGCATTTAAACACAACTACTAATGTTAAAGTATTAAAAACATCCCAAGGTTCACGAGTACTCATACGTCAATTCCAAATTTAATATTTAACTTATTATCAGGCTAGACCCGCAGAGAAGAAGGCTATATTCTTACACCCCTTCTCAGATATAATACAGCCTAAAATATCAGTTCGATGTACAGCGACTGACGTTGAACAGTCGGTATCAAATTTCATGCTTTACACTATGTCATGGTGCAACACAAAAAGTATGCAGCTTGCAAGGAAACTAATTGCATATTTGAAATCAGCGTAAAAAAACTCTATAAATAGTTCAAGTTTCGTTGCTGTAGGGTGAATAATATTAAAAAAATGCCTTCGAGAAGCATCTCCTCGAAGGCACTTTTTAATAATAAGGCGTTCACGAACGAGCGAGCAAGATGTCGATGCCGGCACGTGAGAAGCGTAGAAGCACCACTCTGCATTCTTTTTGATGATTGTGCAATTTAGCAATAGGTCTATTCAGTAGATTAGCTATCAATATGCACCGTTTTCAAGATCAGTAGGCTCTCAGGTGGATAATAAAGGCTTCTCGAAGATTTGCCGCTGTGCGACCCGCGTCGGCCATGCATCGACGCTCGCACCGCCCTCTCTTCGTCGTCGTTCCAAGCGCTTGAGTGACTAGTTTACTTTCCTTCCGCTCTCCGGCGTGGCGGCCCTGTCGCGCGAGTTTAGTTTCCTCCTGCTCCTCAGGGCGACGAGAGTCGTCCACGCGAAACAATGCCCACCGACCAAGAAGACAATAAATGTGTATTCGTACCTTTCATCACGATGATCATCGATCAAGACAATAAATGTGTTCGTCCCTTTGTTAAAAATTCTGCGTCACGTCTGTGTTGTGTGCTAAACAGCTTCACTGGCCATCCACCTTCAAAGAGTGGAATGGCTCTTGATTTTTTAGAGTGCACAAGAACTTTCACTAAGAAAACTCCCTGGGCATATATCAAAATGCATGGGAACTTCGGCTCATGCGCGCAGTGCAAAAATACTAATTAGAATGATTAAATTAATGCCGACCATATGCAACAGTTGCGACAGAGGACACTAAGCACACTAATGTACATAAGAGTGCAAAGGAAGTATAATATAGTTCTGCAGACATGAAGCAGGGGACAAAGACTGGTAATGACGAAGTTCCATTAAAAATATCGCGAAAGAACCCGGGTTAGTTCGACGTAAGCGCGTTGGCGGAGTTAAAAAAAAAAGAATAAACGTAGCTGCTGTTCTGTCCGTTCCTATGTTTATTCTTTCTGGTTTTTTTAAATTTCATTCTGGTTACAATATTGCTTCTCTCGTATTTTGTGGTATCTTTGTTTGAACATAAGGAGAGCGTCCCGATGGCGTTCCTTTATGCGCACTTTTTTCCCCAGGCTGTAGCAGCAAGTCTGGTGGAACGGGGCCGCGGGCCGGGCTTCATTGAAAGGACCTCGGTCAGCCGCGTGCCGGTCAGAATACTTCAACGTGCCGGATCTGGACCGAGGGCCGGTGTCTTGCGACACCTGAGCTAGAAGACTGGGTGAATTTACCAATTTGATTACATAGTATAAGAGGTCCATTGCGGCTGCCATGTTTGCAGGGGTGGTCTACTCATTGACAGTGTCCAGATGAAACATGCATTTCTGACAAATGGACCTTTGAACATAATGTTAGGGCGCAAACGAGCTGGCAATAATTAAACATGATGAACAATAACCCTGAGACTAGGGACAAATACGACCAAGAAAAGGGAGGGAAGAACAGGAGTCTCAAACACAGTTGAGTTTGAAACTCTTGTTCTTCCTTTCCTCCATCGTTGTCTTTCTCCCTTGTCTCAGGGTTATGTTTCATCATGTTTAATTAAACTTTCTTCACATATAGACAAAAATAAGCGGCTTCGATCATACTACTGCATTAATACCAAGGCAAAATAAATATCTGATATAGCAAAAAAGGCTCGAGGTACATTTAAGTTTTTCTTTTCAGTTGTGAATACGAAAGCAGGAATGTCTTTTTTGCTCCGCGGCCGCTTCTGATCCTCTCGGCACCAAGAAAAGTTCTGGTCCTCTGGGTGACGCGGCCGTTTCGGATCCTCTCGACGCTGCGTGCCCACAGCCGGAGCAGAAACGGCCGAGGCGCCGAGAGGATCAGTGGGCGCCTTGGTCGTTTCCGCTCCGGCGAGGGCACGCGGCGCCATGGAGTGGCGCTAATTGAAACTGACGTGCATTGGCTTCATATCACTGCCTTTTTCGCGTGGCTTTCTGCGTGGCTTCAAAGCTGGCCTCAGATCGCGGCTTCGGGAATTTATCTGCCATTTGGCGCGGCTGATGACGCCGGCTCGCTTCATGAAACAGTTAAGGCTTTTGCATTACATTTTTTTTTCAGCTGATATGCTCATATTTTACTGAGTGTGGCATCGCTAATTTTTTATTCGTTGAAAATGCTAGCTGATGTGCTGTTTGAAATGTTCGCTTAGCGTTGTCTTTTCCTTTCACTTGAAATTCGTTTCTTATTGTTTGTTTGTTTTTTGCACCAGAGTATCAGGTGTTATATTCTGATGTTATGTGCAATCTAAAGTTCCTAAAACATTGGTGGAGTGGAACATTTGTGACTCTTTGGAAATAAGTTTTTGCCCCCAGATTAGGTTGGATAGGGTCAAAGTTTGGTTCCAATATCGGCCAAATGTCCAGTTTTCCACTGCGGTCCTATATGCGGCAGGTACTGGCGTACCGCCGTTTTGCCAATGGCCTAGTTTTGGTGCAGTATTGTGCGTGTGCTCTACGGATCAGAATTCACCCGGGCATCAGCGCGATTTCTTGTGAATATTGGACTGATTGGCACGGGTATCGGCCAAGCGTCGCATTTGTGTCGGCTCTATATGGGCCGGGCATCCTGTGAGTCCGCTTTTTATTTGCCGTTGCGTATCAGTTGCAGCATATCAATCGCCTACACGGACAAACAAAATTGTTCCTGATCGCTCCCAGAAGTTTGTTGAACCACCATATATTACACACAGCTTATTATCGACACACGTACAAAAAATGTATCTTCTCTGTGGAACGGAGAGCAAATTATTAAATATAAATTGCACTATTTTCATGGCAAGTAAAACCCATAAATAAAACACGAAGGACCGTGGGGATTGAGCGTGAATCAGGACTAGTAGCAGAAGCATGCTTGCATTGTACTTATGAATAAAAACAGCGATACCATGTAATGCGTGATAGATGCATTATCCTACTCCCACATCACAGAACAACGCAAACACAAAGTCGAGAACGAAGAACATCGCACACGTTCAACGGAAGTCTCAATGTCGTCGATGAACATTTCTTTGTTGAAGCGCGTCCACCAAACACAGCATAATAACTCTTTGGCCTAGACGAATAAAACAGCCATAACCGAAAAGCGTCCATGGTTACTCCGATCCTCGTGGCTTGGAATAACAAACTTACCACTTGAGGAGATCAAGTTGTAAAGCTTGAAACACTTTATACCGGGCGGCAACTATTTTTGGAGGGCCGCAATTAAACATTATGAAGTGAGCTTTCGCTTCAAGTTTAAATACGTTTAAATCGACGTATTACGTTTGGAAATAATACCCATGGCCGAGACTGCAACGCATGAGAGTAGGAAAAAACGGAAGAACGCACTTCCGAAACCGGACCTACGTCGCCCTCTACACTTTACCATAACTTGGCAAACGGCGAAGACGACGGAACCAGTGAGTCAATAAAAGCGTCAGGGCGAGTCACGTGACAAATGTTCGTCCAAGAGGTTTTGTCTTTTTTCACTCCCCTAAAAAATTAACACGCACATATAGTTCTTTTAGCACATAGGTGGGAATGAAATCCAACATTCAGCAGATTTATGGGGTGCCTGCCCAAGGCACTGGACATAAGTGATCTTTACTGGTCTCGCAGTAACAAAGCTTGTGGGTCAACACCGAGACCAACCCCATACGAAGGCAGTAAATTGATAAAGAAGGACGGATTTCAAAAGTTGCGAACAATCCTAAATCACCGATATTTATTTTAGCGGCAGCCTTGTGTTTTTCCAAATCCTAATAAGCTAACTTCCCCCACTCCTCCTTTGTAAAAAACCTGTATTTGCCCATTTCCAAAGATGACATGAAAGCCAAGAATCTGAAACCTCACAATGCTAATCTAGTTTTAACAGTTACCCTTTTAATAAGTGAAAAACCAAGAGAGTAAAAAAAGGCAAACTTTAACGATTCAAGAGAATATGTGTACCTTCAGTAGATTTAAAACATTCTTTTATAAGAGATGGCCATGATTTCAGATAAACATGTTGTGACAGCGTATAAGTTACATTTATGTAAAAGGATATTGCTATTGTTTACGTGGTCAGTGAACATAAAGCCCCAGAAAATGCTGAGTGGTGATCCATTTAAAAATATCCTTAAAAGGTATGGTTTCCCGAAAAATAAATTACCTAAATTCAGGTCAAGGAGCGTCCCGATCATAAGGTATACTGCAAGTTTTGAACAAATATGCACTGCGCAGATGATGCCACACGTGTTTCTATGTCTAGCTGGCCTTCAGTTTTGAAAAACAGCGCAATTATTGGGACCGAGCCCTATTTAACTTTCAAACATCCGCGCACAAAAATTGAGGTCGACGCTGAAACAAAAGAATGTAGAAAACATCCTATTTTTTCATTTCTTTCAAAAAGAAATAGTTACATTATGCAAGCTATTTGCAGAATTTAATTTCAAATGCAACAAAAAGCTTCCTAATTCAGCAGAACGTACCAACCTATGTTCTTCCAAGCATCAACGTGAATCGCAATACAATATATGTAAAGTTCAACGTAATTTGTTCAGTTGTGATTAATTAGAAAATGGGCAGAATGGGTTTGTACGGGGGCAGGTATAACTAACATAGAAAATTTGCATCCGCCTCAAAGGTGATTGCCTCGGTAAATGGGCAATCGCCTTTGGGAGCTATATAGGAGCGAGAGATTAAACCATTTAGCTACGTTTGAGACGTCTTCCCCGGTGCCCTTCTCTTCGACTTAAAAGTTTCCTATTTTGTTCTCACCACAGTTTTGAGTTTTAAATTTGACGTCCCGGAACGAGGAGCCGATGCCTACAGCACCAATACATTAACACAACCTAGGAAAAAAAAAACTCTGACAATAAACTTGGGTTTAACCCCAGAACTCGATTACTTACCAACAGGTTTTTATACATTTCTAGGCGCGGTATAAGCAACCGTGTGTTTATGTTGAGTTTGGCCTGGCTTTACACGAAACATCGTCTTTTTTCTGAATATTTTTATGGACAAATGTTTATGATTGCCTCTTGGCAGCATACATGGTGATCTTCTGAATTTATAAATCGCTCTGCGAGAAAAAAAAAAAACAATACTTTTAGATCTGATATGTGTAAAAGAATCATAAAACGTAGTTTTGGAGTGAAATATATAGTGACTTTGGGTATTGAGTTACGGGTGGGCCGTTACTTCTAAACCATATACAGAGTGTTTCAGAAATATTTACAGTTTTTCCTCCGCAACAAGAAACTATACATCGCCGAACGCTCATTCTCCGTCCAAAGGTAGCGCTAGATGCTCGAACCAGATGCCAAAGTTTCAGCCAGGACCGATATCTTATTCAGAAGTTATGTGATTTTTTGAAAATTTCAATGGGAAAGTGGCGGCCGACAGAGCTCTTGAATACTGGGAGTTCTATGGCGACAGAAAACAAAAAATGGCCGAAAATGGGCCCCATTTTCCCATTGTAATTTTCACAAAATAATTTCTAACTTTTGAATAAGATATAGGTTCGAGCTGAAAATTTGGCATCTGGCTCGAACTTCTATACTCCGTTTCAAGTTACGTCCGGATGCAGCGGACGCTACAAGCTATCCTAGACAATCCCGCTCTGGGGACGCAGCCCGTGATACGCCTTCCGCGCGTCGCTGTGCGCCCTCTCTAATGTCACGTGACACTCA
>JAZHYW010063537.1:0-10779 GCA_037355805.1 Ixodes ricinus | reverse complement strand
CCATTTATTTTCCCGGCAAAAAACTGTAATTTTTTTCGTTACACGCAGTGTACGTGCATTTGATAAGTAAATCAAGATATCTTGTGGAGCGGACATTTTTTACAGATAGGCTAACAAAGATTCTTTCCGATGGGATGCCACAGCATAAATACAAGCTATATACCTCAACATAGGTAGATATAATTTTTCTTCTTACCAATTGCTATGCACGACTTTATCACACGTCGACACGAAATTAGGTAAGTCTTCATAACTCGTTTCTTACGAATATTGTGCGTCTCAATGTGACGCCTTGTAAGGAAGGTATTGTGATACAAACACCTGGAACTAGAGAAGTAAATGTATGCCATAATCATCGGGGTATTAAATGAATTGATGCGCTGTGGGCTGAGAATTATTCACGATAACATAAGCTGTATCTCCAGGGGACAAAAGAACCCTGCACGTTCTGAGTCATCGGCGTCTTTGTCTTTGTGCCTGACCTGGAACTCACAACCGCCATAGGCTTGATCAAGTAAAATCTGAGAACTCTGTCAATGGGGCCGGTCCGCTCTTTAAGTGGATGCTGAATTTCACTATTAAGTTTGTGGTTCAGGTTCTGAGGCACGGGAGACGACGCAAATTTGAGAAACACAAGAAGCAGAAGCAGCTGGCAGTAAGTACGACTCAAACAGTTCTGTATTGAACTTGCTCTTCTTGCATTCTACTAAAACAATTTCATGCAAACAGCTATAAACATAACTAGAACTTTTTTATACAAATCATGACTGTGGAGGTTTTTCTTAGAAGAAAAAAGGTTGTTTACGTTACACAGGGTATTTTACAGAATAATACAAATAAAAAAGGCACTTGAAAAAATAATATTTTGAAATTACGTTGTCGACAGCGACGAACGTTATATCAGGAGTGCAAAGTGGTAATTAGCAAGTTAATCACCTGACATTACTAATTAACGTGCAAAGTTTTCCTCTTATCTGGCACAGTTCAATAAGATATTCGTGGCCTATCCTCAAAGTATGCCATAACTGTTAAAAAAAACACATAAAACTGACATTTGCTCCACTGCTCCACAATATATTCTGGCAATTACGAGCAGTGAGGAAAGTATAACGACACACGCACTATTTTACAAACAAGCCCGCTTTTGCCCACACCGGGTCTGGTGGGCATTGCGCTTGCGCACAAACCAGATTTCTCAGAGGCGAAGCATCCACGCATGCGCAGTGCCGACATCAGCGCCACCGCGGTGCCGTGACGTCATCTCATTATTGCTACGCAGCCTATGAAGTTGCTACATTCGCCGGTTAGAAAGCAGAAGAACCAATGACGAAGCACGAAGCTCGCGCATGCGAGGCCTCGTGCCGTCTCGTGCTCCACGTGCGCAAGAGCTCCAGCGAGGTTGTCGCAATGCAGAAAGACTAAAGTTCCCTCGATGCATCACGGCAGCGGTGGCGTAGTCAAACTGACTGGTGAGATCGGCCTCTTGTTTTTCATTTGGCACCACGCAATAAAATAATAACAATTCATTTAAGCACACAATTGAATAAAACAAATATGGCGCCGTTTTACTGCTTCACATCTCTAGTTATTCTCGAAATGTTGCTTGTTTACGCTGGGTCGATTTTAGGTGTCAGGCACGAGGGGAAGGGGGGGGGGGTGATAAGAGATGTAACACCGCAAATAAATGTGAATGTGACGTCACGGAGAAATATCATTTTCTTTTTCTCCTGGAACAATTTTTTTTTCTTCACAAAAAACAAAATCTGGAGTGCTTTATTTTTATAAAAAAAACTTAGCGCCGCCCCCCCCCCCCCTCTAAACCTGCTCCTGTGTTTAAGGTACGTCGCAATGATTTCTTTTTCTTCATCTATGGTTTGTACTAAATAATCTGCCAACAAACATTACTACTACTTGCTAAAATAGCACGTTAAAAATTGCACTTTTCCAAAACGCTTTTTAACAACATGCAGTTGGTATCACTCTCGCAGAAAGCTTCGTATTTTTTTATCTATTTGTTTTGTGAAGTTTGGTTTAAGTTTTTCGGGACACCCTCTATCGTCCGTTGGTGTCTGTGTAGGGAAAGATAATGTGTGAGAAATGACACCAAAATATTTTGTTTCGCATAGTTTTGGCAACGAGTCTCTTGCAATAGCGTTCGCGGAATCAATTGTTTGTTTCTTTTTACTAAATGTGATGTCAAAGCGTTTACTTGTGTTTAACCCCAGTTCCCGGGTTTTGCACCATGAACCGATCCGTTTAAGATCCTCCTGCAAAATCAACGTCATTAACATTCTTTATTGCTCTGCAAATAATGCAATCGTCCGCGAATAATCTGATGTTAGAAGATATTAAAGGCGCTTAATCACCGATGTTGTTTAAAAATAAACGTTTTCCTAAAACTGAACCTTGGAGTAGCCCCAAAGTTACGTCTGAAAATTTGGATTCCTTACCCCCAGGTTAACGCACTGTTTCCTCCCACTCAGATAGTCCTTTATCCACAGAATTACATTACTGTGTATGTTTAAAACACTCATTTCCTGCCAGAAAAACCGGTGTGAAACAGAATCAAATGCTATACGGAAAGCTATAAAAATTGCATCAGTTTGCTACCTATATTCCACCATACTGACTAAATCATGGAAAAGTTCAATTAATTGGGTGTTGCAGAAGACTCCTCTACGAAAAGCCATGTTGGTTAGGTTAGGTTAGGTTAGGTTGGGTTAGGTTAGGTTAGGTTAGGTTAGGTTAGATTAGATTAGGTTAGATTAGGTTAGGTTAGGTTAGGTTAGGTTAGGTTAGGTTAGGTTAGGTTAGGTTTGAGTTTACGTTAGGTTAGGTTGATTTATTATTGTATTATTATTTATTATATTCTAAGTGCCTACTTATACTGCTATAGACAACGTGTTTAGATATTTTACATGATATACAAATTGCCGGGTAAATATTAACAAAATCTAAACTGAGAAAAAAAGAAGAAAGGAAGAAATTTATAATAAGAAAGGGCATTTGCGATGTCGGGCACTAGCTATCTCTAAGCTCCTGTATCTTTAGTGCAAACAAGAGTGCCCTAGTGCAAATAGGTTCGGCTCTTTTGTACAATCAATCCCCAGCCCCTTGGTGACTCAGATCAGAATCACCGAAGGCCCGTTCATGCAATAGCGACTTCTTAGGACCATATGCCTCGAAACACCTCATAATATCCTACGGCGAGGGAACACACTACTGGCGCCATCTATCGGGTAGCCGTGGAACACTTGACGGTCTCGTATATTCTGTTTTCTTTTCGCGCATCACACTCTATTCTGGCTTAAAAAGCGTTTTTCAATCTTGTAAACGACCATTTTTTTATAGGTGGCACGTGCATTTTACCTTACAAATGCAGAAAAACCTTTGCTCTAGTGAAAACGTTGCTCCAGTGTAATGCACTAGCAGATCCAGGGTCACCATATAAAAGGTGCCAGAGAGATTTTAATAGGTTCTAAGGCACTCGGTTCTAAGTAGTCGCGAGCGTTTGGACGGGCCTCAAAGTAACGACAGTTCGAGACGCACCTACAGGTTTCAAATTCCGGCTCGAATCGTCATAGAATACAATACTGCCCACTCATAACATCGGGAAAACATGAGAAGAGAACTTCTTACAAACGCAAAGACAAAATGGAACATCATAATGTTCCAAAAGGGACCCGAGGCAATACCATGTTCACCTCAAGCAAGAACCTATCTTTCAAGTTGTCGTCAGCCCTCCGGCACCTCTCCGGTTCGCTCGCGGCGTTCATAATCTGTTTCACTGATATTCAGAATAGTAGAGTCACTGGCAAGGGGAAAACGGCAGGAAGGAGCTTTGATTGTCCCGCATCCAGCACAAGCTTCCCACGCTCGACAATGCTTCAGTGTCTCGTGCGCCTTAGAGCAGTGGCGCGCGCAGTCGGAGCACCACGGAAGGCACGAAGCGCGTACCAGAGGCCGACCGTTCGAAAGACCCCCACTACGTTCTCATTCTGTCAGTTACCATAGCTGTGAATAGATAAAGATTTTGAGGCAAAAAAAGAAGCATCGAAAACACACAAAGAAAAAAAAACACGGGGGCTGTCATTTTTACCTAAATTAGCCGAACGCTCTGCACTTATCACGGTACGAGAAAAAAGAAAAACATACATGAGAATGTATCCTACTTTGTTTTACAATGTCCCTTTTTGCCGTTTTTGCTGCAAGTTTTCTCAGTGTACAGGGTGTTTCACGAAAGGTGTACAAATTCGATATTGCGAAAACTACGCGTCGCAACAAAAAAAGGCTTGTGTCGTTTTGGTTCTGGGCCAAGGGCCTATTTAGGAAAATGATTAAAGTCCGCGATCATTAGATTTTTAATTATTTTTGCGTAATTACTGTTTTAATATTGTGTTTATGGGCATGGTTTCAATAAGAAAATTGCTCAGCATCATCGAAAAACAATAAATCAACAAATTGCAGAACGATAGAAGGCACTCGCAGCATTTTACGCTTTCTGAAAAACCGCACAAATTCGACGGGTTTTTAAGTTTCGGCTTGTAATCGGAGCGCATCTCGGCCCCGACGGCACCGCGCCCCGTGGAGAAATAGTGCTACCAGCCTCTGCTGCGTTGCGCGAGGACAGCTCAGCAGAGGTTGGTTGCACTATTTCTCCACGGGGCGCGGTGCCGTCGGGGCCGAGATGCGCTCCGATTACAAACCGAAACTTAAAAACCCGTCGAATTTGGTGCGGTTTTTCAGAAAGCCGTAAAACTGCTGCGAGTGCCTTATCGTTCTGCAAGTTGTTGATTTATTGTTTTTCAATGATGCTGAGCAATTTTCGAATTAAAACCAGGCCCTTAAGCACAATATTAAAAAAGTTAATTACGCAAAAATACTTAGAAAACTAATTATCCCGAACTTTAATAATTTTCCTATATAGGCCCCTGACCCAGGACAAACACGACACGAGCCTTTTTTTGTTGCGACGCGTAGTTTTCGCAATATAAAATTAGTCCGCTTTTCGTGAAAAACCCTGTATGTATACACCGTTCCAAGTTGGGCTTCCTGGGCGGCGCCATTTTAACGAGTGCAGCGCCGTCTACCCTCATCCGGGCATTTGGGAGAATCTGAACCCGTCCGAATGACCGACCGCCATTACTGGACTGTTACCCTGCTCACCGAGTCACACCGATCACAGCTGCTTCTGCCGGCACGGCTGCCGTATACGGCGCCCTCGAATAATCGTCTTCGTCCATGAAGGAAAGCACTATCCTAATCGGTATGTCAGGCATGGGGAAAAGTGCATCCTGCTTTCCTGGCATCTTTTTGTGGGTAATTTTTAGCGCGGTTTTCGGGCAGTCGTCGCTCCCAAACCGAACTTGGCATTTCGATCGCTAGCGAAATTGGGGTCGCTAGTGAAATTGAGGATCGCTAGTGAAATTGAATCGAAGCAAGGATGGCACGAATTACGGCATGTGAATTTGCGCTGAACTCGAGTTGTCGCAGCTTGGGGACGCCGGGAACATTTGAACTAACTGCGCGGTTAGCGGCTCAGACCTGCGCTGCCACGTCTGCTTTAATTGAAATAGTAGAAACCTCAAATGTAGATATGAATCGATATATAAAATTTTAGGGGTTTCTGAAATTGACAATTTCAGAAACCCCTAAAAACGATCGAATCACGCATACCCGACGCTTCAATTTCGACGGTGCATTTTCGTTCCGCACCAGGAGTCGCCTGCCAATTACCACCTGAAGAAAAATAGAGTTATGAAATCGATGGACCAGGAGTCACGGAACTGTTTTCTTTTTTCAATGTCTTAGCCGCCCTCCGCTTGCCTTTCGGTCGTAGCCCAGGCGAAGGAAGGGTACGGGGTTCTCCGCAGTTCGCCAAGAAATGGTCGGAGTTCGCACGACTGCTTGCTCTTCGATGGCAAGAAGTCTTTCCTGTTTAAATTCACCAGCCACTGGCGTCGTAGGTCCGGAGCAGCGGGGAATCGGTGCAGCATAAACATGCCGCACCCACATTCATCCTGTTTGACAGCGTGGGTCTCGCACACTGAATCGGCGTTTATTTTACGTTTTTTTGTGTTATTTGTACAACCAATTACAGCACAGTGCTGCCCGGTCGATTCTTTTCGTGCATAGGCCATGTCACGAGCGAAAACACGCTATAATATCAAAGCGGCGCCTAACATTGTCGAAACAACTTGCCTCCGCACACTGCGCACGTGCTTTCTAACAGTCCACTCCGTGAAGCAGACGAGCTTTTGAGGGAAAGGGTAAGCGGAGCGTTGGCGCAGCGCTCTGGTTCGAGAGTGTTTTCCCTTTCTGCATCGACCTACTTGAAACGGTGTATACTGGACAATGAATAGATGTATCTCAATATAATGTAATCCCAGTGCCTTTTTTTTTTTCGTGTTTCTGCCTGGTCGCTGGTTTATATGTGGGAAAACGACCCAAATGCGTATAAACTTGTCCAGTGTTTGTTCAAGGATCCGGATGGCCACTTTCCATTGTAGTTGACGAACGGTAACATCATGTAGAAATTACATCATCGCAGTAGAAATGGAGAGCTTGCGACGTTGAGCATGGGTGGTACGCTTACTTCTCTTGTTTTTGTGATTCATATTTTCTTTTGCCTAAGCACAGGGGTATGTAATCACGAAATAATTCCCAATATCAGATTAAGAGGAGCAGAAAGGGACGTTTTAATATTTTAGTTTTGTCGTCCCATACGCAATAAAATATTTTACTATATCTTAACCAACATATACTGCGCGGTTTATGACAATGTGCTTTTGTATGTCGCTGGACTGAACCTTTGAAAACAACGCAATTAATAGGATCTAATTTTATTTATCTTTTTAACATTACGTCCTACAAGAGATAGTTCAACGGCCAACTCGTGAATAGCATTCTACTTTTTTATGTATTTTAAGCAAAATTAATAATTACACCGTTCTTATGGTTCATAAATAAATATCGTGAAATACAATTCTAATCGGATGGTTTACTGAAACCATCAACTTTCCTTTTAATAATTTAAAACGTAAATGTAAAAAATACATGAGTTTAATAAAAAAAAATGTATTCGCAGCTTGCAATGGGTCGATGAAACATCTAGATTTACGCTAAATACTCCCTAGAGGTAAGCACTAGTAGCTAGCAATAAATT
Source organism: Ixodes ricinus (assembly GCA_037355805.1). Classification (NCBI taxonomy): domain Eukaryota; kingdom Metazoa; phylum Arthropoda; class Arachnida; order Ixodida; family Ixodidae; genus Ixodes; species Ixodes ricinus. The sequence goes on along the minus strand of JAZHYW010063537.1, from coordinate 3,614 downwards.
TAAAAAAAAATTTTTTTCTTTCAGCTTTACAGAATAGATGACCAGACGGCACCGGAGAGGCTGACGCCGCCTTCCTCCATAATGTTTAAGCAGGAAAAACTGGTGCTGTTTCGCCGGCTGCTGCCAGATTGAATGTGTGCCAGATCATTAATGATCAGGAGCGCGCAAGATTGGCAGTGTGCCAAACTGGCAATGCTCAGTTTGTGCTAGATTGGCAATGGTGAGAACGCTGAGTGTACTGTCAGTATTCGAGTTCGGCTTCTTCCATCCCGGTAATAATTGTCCAAAAGCATGATTCTGGAAATTCCCCGACCAATTAATTAGTATCATCTGGCATGCAACACATGCTCATGTGTTCAATACGTACGCGACAAGCATTCGGTTCAAGCACAGTATTATTCTTCCACTCTAGTTGTAACAATGTCGCTTCATATTTGCTGATAGACAAAGATTGAACACTACTTCCGCCATTTTTGGACTTTCTGTTAAACGTTGCTACTGAACAATCGCGCTTCGCTTCTCACGATTTTTGCTGCAGCGCGTAGGTATTGATATTCGAATAGCAATGCGAGTAAGGTTGTTCTCGGGCTAAAAATAATTTTGCATTTTAAAATATCGCAACATAGCTGTATTTTTTTATCCTTCCCTTTTTAAACGTTCTTCAACTAAATCCAACAAAACACACAAGAAAGAACCCTAAAACTTATGCACTACGCGTAGATGCGTAGAACTGTCTTTGGGTGCACAGGCCACGAGAGCACGATTTGTGCATAGCTCACTTATACGACATCTTCGCATTTAAATGCAGAATCCTCAGCGAACACACCTGTTTATATCTGAGACACCCTCGATACCGGGACCGTGCAGTATGTTTAAAATCAACTACTCCAAGTATTGGCTTTTCAGCGGGGTCGTATTATTTTCTCCGTAGATATAGTTAATTAACATACTTCTATAAAAATTAACATACATCTGTTTTTTCACCAAAAACGCGGGACAAGAATCTTTCATAGATGGAATTCTTCAAAAATGGACCACTTGCTCCCAAATGGGTCCGTCCGCACGACCTACCGTCCGTTCTCGTGCATCCATCTGTGCATACGCATACGTAAGTAGCTTTTTCTTTAGGAAAACAAAATTGAAATAACTTCAACATACCTGGACACTCTTCCGGTTCTTAAAAGGTACTCCTAAGTGTTCTTTTTTATGTTCGGCAAAACACTATAGCAAGAGATTTTTTATCTTTATTTTTAGGTGTCACTGAGTAGATTTCAAAATAATAAGCGCTTTCTTAGAGGCTATCGAAGGGCGGTGCTTGTAATTCTATGCAGTAAATCAAGAACGCGAACAAATATTAGATAAGTGCACATGTAACAAAAGTGGTGTCTTCATTATATGTAATGATTAGAATTTGGCGCATTCAATAAACGTTTGCATGTCTGCAAACATCATCTCTTCTTTTTATAAAGCCAAGAGTTTTATTGCAGAATGATTAATGTCCTGCTGAATTCGTGATCGAGAACAATTTTTATACAAGTCTTCTAAAGGAGGAAAGTGGAAGTGTAATAAAAAATAAATAGTTGAAACTCTTTTGAAAGTTAGGGTATCCAGGTGTAGGAGCGTTAAAGCTATGAAACAGCACAACACTTCCTTAAAAGAAAAGGACTAATTCTTTGAGCCAAATAGTCTTCAAATAGTGTTTGATTAGAAGAATATACCTAAGATCTTTGTTTTTACAGCGGTGTGCAAGTTATGATGGAATGTTTTTCTCTATGCACTAAACAAAAAGAAGCCGCACTTCGGCGATTTATTAGAAATAGCCTATCGCGTTATTTTTTTCAACCTTGTGACGGTTGGAGTAATAAATAAAACAAACTAACTTCCATTGAACTCTCGACAACAAAAACATGTTTACGCCAAATCATAGACTAGAACATTGTAAGCAACTTACAAACACAAATGTCACCTGTTTTCGATGTTTTTGGCGAATGACTCGACGAGATGGACGACCCTTGCATCGGTCGAAAGTACGTTCAAAACAACTTTCATGGGATCTTGCTTCGTAGTGAATTACAAAACGATTATGAGACTGGTTGACATTCGACATGAGGTCGTAGTCCTCAAGAAGTATATAAATGGGCTTAAAATTACACATGGTATACAGAGCTCTTGAACTTGTTGGCAGCATAGAGGAGGTGCAGTCACAAAATACTGTTTTGTTCTTCCCTTCAGCCTTCTTTCGAGCTTTTATTCTGATCAGTATATCGTTTTTCTAAGTTAGAGTTATGTACTTAAGCGTTCATAATGTTTGGGATCTATGATTTTCTAAATGTATCGAGAATAAATATTTTAGCAACGTGTTCAAAACAAACTCTTATACAGTGTCTGATACTTAGGATTTGTTTTGTTAATTAGTTTCATAACACTTCGACGAGTGAGTTGCATGAATACATTTCTTTAGACGTAGATTAAAGTCACAGAGATATGCCTGAGCCACAATATTTATTCTAGTAGAAATCTGATGCACAACGAGCGTATTTATAATATGTTATCTTATCTATCATCTGTCCTTGAATAACATGGAAATACGGTACCTATACTTTCCTTAATTTGATTGAGTTTCTAAATCATATGTCTATTTTGATGATTTGTTTACAGGACTGAAAGACTGCAAAACAATAAGCTGCTCAGAGGGCAACCTTGGTCGTCATCCTAAGTGAGAAAGATGGTACCTTCTTGTGCTATGCTAAGACGATAAGGGACAAATAATGTTTCAGAAGCATGTATATAAAATGGTTTTAATTATCATAAAAAAACACTCGTTGTTTGGCGTCTATGTTGATGATGATGGATGTGACTCAAACCGAGTAAAAAATGTTGTAATGAATACGCTCAATTCCAGACTTGATTTTCGTGATTTCCAAGCAGCAGGATCTGCTATAGAGGCAAAAACCGATATGAACTGACGCACTCAAAAACAGAGATATAAATTTATATTATGAAAGTCCAATACATGATACGTATTTGTAAAAAAAAAATGAATGCCATATACACATTATATTTATCGAAAATACCAGTGCGAAATCCCACAAAAGAAAAAAAGATAAAGAATATTAAAGAAGAGTTTTACTCGGGGAACTTCGCGAGTGTAAGTGGTTCAAGACAACTACCTACCAAGTCGTCCGACGCGTGTAATGCAGAATGGAAGGAGCGATCGCAGAAATTGGTTTCAAGACACAGAATACAATATGACTCTTTTCAAGTCGACGCGGCTATAACCTGACGCCTACGGTTCTCAAGCTGTAGTACGACCCGACTAAACGTCACGTAACAACACGACATCACACGGTCAGTCCCTCTGTCTGGCGTCACGCAACGAGGTCACGTAACATCGCGCATCAGTGATGGTTCGCGGTGTGCATGTATACTGCTGTGAATTGGTATGTTCCACCACTTTCAATTTCCATCTGGTTGGCATAACGCGTTTTTTCGCCTTTTTATGGGTCTGGTGTTATCTCCAGTTTTTGGCTGAAGCTCTTAAAATGTCTAGTTCGTTTTTAAACTTTAGATACCTTAATTATTCGAGCGATTTGGTGTCTGGAGCTCTATGGTTG
>JAZHYW010063533.1:0-94057 GCA_037355805.1 Ixodes ricinus | reverse complement strand
TGTTGCTTCATTACTATACCGTAAAACACCGGGTGCGCCACTCCACTTTCACTGTGAGCGCAACTCAAACCGGCCAGTTCTTGATTAGCAGTTTTCGGGCGCAAAGGAAACAAATTTCGAGCTGCAGATTGTAGCTCTCGGTACTCGTACGTCACATACAAATAAAAACCTTGGCGTTCATAAATACACCGTCCGTGTCTCTTTAATAGGTTGTGTTTGGGCAAGTGTACAAATTTTCCGCGACAAAGCTCAAAATGATAACAATGAAGTGAGGCCAAGCTGTCCTAATCCGTCACCGCGGCGAGCTAACAGAGACTGCAAGGACAGAGTGCGAGAGCGGTCGAGAGGGTGGGCGTCCTCACCTCTCGCAGGCAGAGTCCCTTGGTGTAGGCGAGGGCCTCGTTGCCGAAGGGCTCCCTTCCACCTGCTGGCCACCCTGGAGTCGCGAGGCCTTCGGGCACGAGATGCCTGCACACGCCACTCTCCGGCTCACCACACATGCTGGCTCACGTCCTCGCATCCCACTCACTGCTAAGGACACCACTTTGGGCCTTATCAGTGCCGATGCACGGACCCTGCCTCTTACCGTTTATGCGCATAATGCTAACTAAGCACCAAATGAGCGCCGACATTAGCGTCGATGCAGCACCCACTTTCCGCTGCCTCAGTCCTGCGCTATATTACAACCTTTGGGGCTTTTAGAGGTGTTTCAGAGGCTAGAGAAATGCACAATGCGTATTGCATTTCTAAACCTTATGCAAAGAATCGAGCTAAGTTGGAAACTTTCCAGTTAGGATGGGACGCAATCTCTTGGCGTTTCAAATGACTCTAAAGCTTTGGCATCTCAAACGACTCTAAAAGCCCCAAAGTCCGTTGCCCACGTGCATCGAAGTGTCTAAAAGCGCCCACAATGTGCAAGGTTCCAAGACACACGCGACACATTTTGCATATCTATCAACTTTGCGCGAAGGATCGGGGTCATTTCTTCTCTTGTTCTGTAGTACTATTCTGCGACTTTACATGCAGTCCCTCTCCTCTTTGAATGAGGTGTACTGAAACCGTTGTTTCTGCATCGACAGGACGTCAGCTTTGGCCAACCCTCTCGAAAACTGGTCGGATGCCCCGCCACTTAGGTGCCTGCAATGTGTCTCGACTGGGGCATCTACCGCCTCCTCGTTTGTGGCCACTCTATTTCCACCCGCCGGCGTCGTAGAGGTGTCGCGCCAAGGCCTGCCACGATACAGGCGTTGGCGCGGCCAGCTAGTGGCGTTGGACCCATGGGGGAGCAGAGGGGAGACAGCCGCCTGCCCCATTTTGTGTAAGGAATATGAGGAAAAGGAATAGAAAACTCAACGACCAATCCCCAGGATCGTGACGTCCGATGAGACAAAACGCTGCCTCCCGCGACGTAATCTGTTCCCATTTCGGGACCACTTTCACCGATCGGACGACCTCCGACTGGTGCGTTAAGCGTCCTATCCCACCCATACAACAAAAGTGGTCCTCAACTGGCAACAAACAATGTCGGAAAAGTTGGAGTGCCACACCACTGGACGTCATGATCCCGGCAGTTGGTCGTAGCTGGCAAAAAAACAACTTTGTCTTTCCACTCTGGTGAAGGAGGAAGAGCAGCAGAGCTGTAGCTTCTCGTTCTCGGCGGTGGCTTTCCAGGCAAGCCATCTGCTCTTCTTTTGCAAGAGAATGTGAAGCGCTTGACGCACGCGGCGGTTGCGGACCCCACATTTGCGCTGCTGCATACTTTGCCGCTCCTTCCACACCCGGTCTTCTTCGCCGAAGAAAGGGGACACTCGGCCAACCTATTGCAAGTTCAAACCAAAACTGATAAGAGTGTAGTAAACAGCGCGCAAAACAGATTAGGGCGAAAAGAAACACACGTGACGTACGCTGCGCTCGTCACGCGAGTTTCTCTTCGTCCTTGTCTGTTTTGCGCGCTGTTTACGACAAATTCCCACCAACTCGTGCAACCATTCATTCTTCTATGATAGCTGGAAGGTTGCTGCCATCTATGAGCGACGGTGGCAACCAGACTGGTTGCCTGGTTGCCGCCGTCACTTATAGATGGCAATAGCTGTCCAGAGGCTCGTGTAGGTTTGTATCGACATTTCTTTGGTACCGGACACAATCCTGGGGAACCTAGCACTTAACAGCTCCACTCTAATATGAGTGAATGCAAGCATCGCAATCCTCACACCGTCAGACTCTCGGCTGCCGTAGCTTCCGTGGATCGCCAAGCGCGAGAGCAACCCCGCGGCAGGCCGGACGCCACCGCCGCCGCTTAGCTGAAAGTGTGACACTTTTACGACTTCACCGAAACGCACCGGCGAGCAGAAAAGTGGCCAAGCAGTTCTCTCGGGGGATGTAGAGGCGCAGCCGGGACCCGCTGGCCACAAACTCCACCACGGCCTCCATCTTGCCCGCCCGCTGGAGGAAGGGCAGGAACTGCTTCGACTTGGCCGGGTCCTGCACCCGTTGGCTTCCCGTTAGACGGGGACTCCGAAAGGAGCCGGGAAAGTGCCAGTGGCGGCGGGACCAGGGTCCTGCTTACCTCGCACTAGGAAACAATTCTACGTCTGTGAGCGAAATATAAAGGTTAAAAAGTTTTTATTGGCTCAAACTTCCGTAAGGCCGAGAGCCTGTGGCCCTTTCCTGCATCAGCGTGACAAAGGCACTGCTAATGCAGACCACCGCATCGGCTTTAAGGGGTGACATGGGCCTGAGTTTCAAAACTGTTTGAAAAATTCATTTTTCAATTTTGAGGTTTTCGGTTTTAGAAACTAATTATACACCCTTACACTAAATTTCATAACCATATGCCAAATAGTTACGTTGATATGAAATATTTTCAACACATTGTGAGGCAGTAACAAAGTAAAGGAGTTCAATGTTTGAATGCATTTTTCTCAGTTCCACTTTTTGCTGCAAATTTCATACAAAGGAATCTTTTGTTCGAAGAGGTATGTAAATTTGTCCTACCTAGAGAGCTGAAAGTTTGCACAGTACACCTACATCTGAAGTAATAAATCTCCCCTGCAAATTTCATTCAAATCACTTGAGTAGTTCAAAAGTTCAACCTCTAGCCAGTGTTTCCCCTTAAAGGGACAATGAAGGCGATTTAATTTAATTTGTTTAAATTGTGTTTTTAGGCTTCTTGGGAACCTGGCATACTGCCTAAATTTTTATAGACATTTGTGACGCATATTTTTATACCTACGAAAGAACTGAAGAAACCGAAACTCAACTATCTGTGTTTCTCGTTTTTGGGCCTCCGAGCGGAGGTGACGTACTGGAGTGACGTCACATGTGAATTGTCGGTACCGGTAGCATTTAGGGCGTCGAGACTCTGGATTTACCGCGGTGGGTTATAGCATGCTGCGATGGCGCGGTCGTTCGCCGAATTTGTCAATATGGACGGCAATGCCGCTCTCCGCGGCGAGTTGAAGCTTCCGTTCGGCAACCGAACACCAACGGAGCGGAGTGCGTGCGTGGCGGCCTCTGCTATCACCCGACGGAGACCGCACAGCCGGCAACGGCGCCCGCATGCCGAGAGGACGGACGCCGGGAGATACCGAGGAGAAAGCGGCAGCGATCTGGCCGCTTCTGGCCGTCTACGGCGATGCGCCGTACAGCGCTGACGCTGACGTCGCAAACGGCAGCGCGTCCATTTGCGTATGGCAAGAGGCGCGACGTGGCACAAACGCGGCGCGCGCTGACAGACGCGCGCGTCTTGGCGCCGCGCATCAGTCACGCGATGCGAGCTCCGCTTCTCTGGCTTTTTCCGCAACTCTCGGGCGTCGCCGCCAGTGATCCCGGTGCAATTATTACCGCGACTGTTTTATTGATTTGACGCTGCACACAGCGCCGGTTTCAGCTGAAATTTGGGCAACGTGGCCTGAGACGTGCCTGGAACCCAGTTCAATCGCCAAAAAGATGTCCTAAGTTGCCTTCATTGTCCCTATAGAGCACCCGCATCCTCAACAATGAAATGAACCATGGAAACACATTTGGGGATTCAATGTAGGCCCGTTGGTCACGTGCGGGTGTGTCACGGTACAAGGGGTATGGGGCAACTGGTCACACGGGATAATTTGTTATGGGGGAACTCCTCGCCAGGCCCCCTCGATCGCCCGGTCTGATGGCGCCCGTATTTACTTGACACTATGTGGGCACGCACGATTGCCGACATATCGGCATTAATAACTGCAGCTTCAGTTTTCAGTTGGCATCCCTGTGTACTAAATATCATTCTGTCACTCTCGCCACACCAAAGAGAAATAAGACCCAAATGAGGCGCTCTTATAAACAATATCACCTGCCCTCGAGATTTGTGAGATGTTATTACCATAGTGGCTGACAATGACCCAAAGGTGGCCATTATAGTTGGCATGCTTCTTTCACACCCTCCAAGATAATGTGCTGTCTTCTGCTCGAGTGACGGGGAGCACACCTCCTCTCTTAGTGAAAACCTCTCTTTGAAAATCCGAAGAGCAGAAGCACAAATAATCTCTTTATAACATCAATTCTTCGTACATTCACAAAAAAAAAAAAAAATTATGCATTTTGGTTTGGCAAATCAGCAAATCCAGTGAGTTTGGTACAACAACCAAGGCACAGGCTTTCTTGCCTTATTAGGGCACACACACTGTGCCGAGAATCAATTTTAGAGCACCAATGAATCAACCTTTTTATTCGAGGTTCGCTTCTTCAGTATTGGCTGGATCTCTCGTAAAGTTTTTCGTCGCCTTTTGCGTTATTGTCACCATAGTGATTGCACCAGAATGTTGGCCATCGTTCTTCCAGCTGTTCTCTTTCATAGATTAGTACATTCAACGTTCGATACGAAACCCAGAATCTAATATTTTGTTTAAAACCTTTCGCATCAGCCTCACCGACCTTCTGCGGCTTTATCGAGGTTGATCCCCCTCCCAAAGTCTCCTGGGAGACCAAAACATAAGGCAACATGTAAAGACCCCGAGGTTTCTCGTGCGATGAGTCTTCCAAAGAGGAATATTCCAACGTGACAAATGGGCCTCTTACCAGTTGCCCTAGGACGAGCCGACAAAAGACGAGTGGGCCGTATCCCCTCGTAATTTCGGCACATTCAAACCATGCGAAAAAACGTCGCTAGGTCCCTCGGCGCTTTACCACCTGCTTACATCACCGGGCTCGGCGACATCACCGATCCATAGAGAAGTGCATCACCATGGAAGACAAAAAAGAAGATACCGCTCCTCGGTGGCCGTCGGCACCGTCACCCCCGGAAAAGAAGCCCAGAAGTCCTCCAAACGTTGGGTCGAGCGAGCGACCCAACGTTTGTCGTCTCGACACCTCCAAGACGACGAAGCCGTGGATTTCGTGCGTCACGTGCAGCCGGCACGGGACACAGACTGGATGCGAGCGATGCACGAGCAACCATTCAGTCGGCGAGGACACTCGTTCCGGCCAAATGCCGGATGCGTTGCTCGAGCGCGAACCATTTTCTCGCTATGCCCTTCCGCTACTGCGCAGGCTTGCGGGGATGCAAAATGCAACGGCGCCTCCTTTCGGTGCCTTCACGAAAAGGGTGCACGCTCCTCAGCCCCCTCACCCCGGACAGGTCGACGACCCTGTGTCCCGAGGCGTCCTTCTTGGAGTGCAGGCCCCTGCTGGACTTCTGGGCCTTCATCTCCGCGGCCAGCAGCTCGTTGTAGTGGGCCGAGCGCTGGTCGTCGTCCTGCCGGTAGCGCACCACCGTCGCCAGGCCCTTGCTCACCAGGGCCTCCGCCACATTGCTGCACGGCCAAACACCGGGCTCGAGCAATTACGGACAGCATGATTACATTTGGAATTAAGAATGACGAAAACGGACGAAAACGACGTCACCCGACCTGACGAAGAGCATATCTAAAGCTCATTAGGTTGCATTTTTTGAATCGTAATAACTGCCAATAGACCATTCCAGAAATTGTTCCAACACAGCACAGCAGTCCAATGCACGGCGTGCAAAGGAGTACCCATAAATATGCAGAGCGGTTCATTTTGGTTTAGAATTCAGCGATTTCGGAACAAAAACAGAAAGGGCGACACATTCTCAGTTTTGCAATGTATTCGCTCTGTTTCCGGCGTCGAGCGAACGTTGGAACGGCCCCGCAACTTTGAGCACCGAGCTTCCCCGGACAAAAATTGGGCAACGAAGTGGCACACTTCAACGAGCGTAGCCCGACGTTTGGCGGGACGACCACTCACATGCCGCCGATGGTGACGGTGCAGCAGGTCTTCTCCGGAAAGGAGTTGGAGGCAGGCTGCTTGTAGTCGACGCCCACCTGGACGCTCTTGCCAATGAGCTTCTTGCGCAGGAACTCCCGGGCCTCGTACATGAAGGGGATGTCGTACAGAGGCCGGAAGTTGCGCTCCTTGCCCCCAGACTCCCCGCCGCTCGCCTTCGTCTCCTCCGACCGCCTGGGGGCGAGAGGAAAGGAAACGTCTCAATGCAGAACGCGTTTTATACGGCTGGCATCCAATCGTATCCGGCTGGGCACCGGGGACGGGAGTTGACGCAACGCGGCCGCTTGTCTCCTCGCCGATTGGACACCGATGCCACTCAAACATCTTCTTCGAACACCTCTGTGTTACTAACAATGAGGGTAAAACATTGCGTGTTCGGACATACGGTGGCGCTCCGCTCCACCAAACGAGCGCACTCCAGGCTTCCCCAGAGAAAGAGCAACAAAAAGGAAGACAGAAAACATACGCTACATGAGCCACGCTCAGTTTATGCGCCGCTCCGCTCAGTGCCGTAGAGTGCTTAGATTTAGGAGAGGGAGCAACTGAAACTATGGGTTTGCCCTTTAACGGTGGGTGCCACCCGAAGCTTCCGGGCAAATTGACTGCAACTGCGCATGCGTTACATTGCCACGGGTCAAGGAGAAAAACAAGCAGAGAGGCAGAGATGCTTGCAAGCAATCGACGCTTCCTTGTAGCTCATAAGCCATGTGACCCCGACCGAGCAGTTGGAAGCACTCTGCAACCGTGCCTACTGCGGTGATGGCGCATTCCCATTGTTCTTGCTTTCCGCACGCTCAGTTTACTGTGTCTCGTCCAACGGGCTCAAAGAACTTTGCATCTACGCAGGGGACGGCATCGCAGGGTACGACACTTACAATTAAGACATCCACAATGTGCTCACGCGTTTACCACGCACAACAGAACGCCTTATCTTTGTTTACCTATTTCTTTGGCCGTTATTGCCTTGCCCAGTTTTTCCTTTTTTGCCTTTCTTCTTTTGCTGCCTGAATTTAGTGAGCTTTCTCTTTTGTTGTTTGCTTAACTTTATTCTATGGATCGAGAAATTTTTTTATGCAGCTCGCTTTTTTCGTTTTTGAGCTACTGAAAACTAAGTCAACCCTCATGACTGACACGCCATTGGGCTAAGCAGTTTATCAATGTAGTGAAGCACAGGTCATCAGAACTGAAATATAATGAACTGGCCTCATCATCAGACCCACGCTGCTATCCAAAACAAAAAAAAATCAACGGAGGATTGGTGAGAATTGCTACGCTTGTGATCGCGGGCTTAAAACTTAAAAATCGCTGCCACGTGGAAAAAGAAATGCAGAAATCATGATGGTAATCTTCAAACTACGCGTGAAAAGGCGCAGAGAGTGCGGGAGTTTTGAAATGGTTCAATCTAGGGTGATCGACGCTCTGCAGAGACAATCGGGGAACAAGTGGAAAGAACCCCACCTGGGTGGCCGTATGCTTGAGAGGAAGATCTTGCGCAGCTCTCCGTCTTCGAGCCGCACCACGAGGGCGTCCGCGTTGATCACCTCCACCACCTTGCCCTCAAACTTGGCGTCCGCCCCTAGCCCCGCGGTAGGGGCCGAGTAGTCCTTCCACAGCCGCAGACGCTTCTCCTTGGCCTCCCTGCGGGTACGACGGCATTCTCAGATGACCAAAGAACTCGTGTGCATCGTCCACGACCAACGAGGGGGAGAACACACTACACTCATCGTCGACTCCCGGAAAAAACCCATATACAGTCGACTCTCATTAATTCAAACTCTCTTAATTCAAACTTGCGGATAATTCAAACTAACGTGCAGGTCCCATCCTATGCTTCTCTATGGAAGGAAACTCCTGACAATTCAAACTTTGCTTTATTCAAACAAATTTTTGGCTCCCCTCGAGTTTGAATTAATAAGAGTCTACTGTAGTACAAACTTTGCCTGCCTGCCTGCCCCTGCCCTGCCCTGCCGCCCTGCCTGCCCCCCCCCTCCTCCCAAATTTTGCACAGTTTTGATTTCAAGCCGTCATCGCAGCACCATCATCGGCGAGTTGCGCCGTTGCACCATCCCCCATTCCCGATAGCACGTAATATGCCGTCGCCGAAACGTTTTTGTTTGTGTCCGGGCGTCGGTGGCGTCTCCAGTTCTCCCCACAGGTCCCGTAAAGCTCCGTGATGGCATCATCACAGAAGCACTATTCGGCTGCACTCTAAAGAAAAGCTATCTTAGTGGACGAGAGCATCAACAACAGTGCAGAAAGACGAGAGGTTACGGCGAAGAAAGGGTACATTCATGAATGGAGGAGACTGAAACAAGCACTTTTTGCATGCGAGGGCAGAAGAAAATGTTTCCGGGGGTCGAAGAAAGGAACGTTCGCTGAGACCCATCTGGACCCAACCCGGTTCGCGAAAGAACACGCCATAAATGCTGAGCTCCTGCGGGCAAAGGCGACGAATGCGTGGGATCCTGGGTTGCATTATACGCGGATCTTCTTTTTTGTTTCTTCGGATATCAGATTAAATTTTGTATTACCGCAAAAACCCGCATATACTACGAGGTTTTTTTTTTCAAATTTTGCCATGTAAAATTTGCGGCTCAGTATTATACGCGGGTCCCGACAATTTTTAGCTTCAATGAGGCGTGATCTAACGCAGTCTGACATAGTTTCGGTTTCAAAGATATATGGCTTTCAAAACAGCTATTATCATCATTAAAATCAATGTCCGAGACGCATCCAATCGTCCACAGTCGCGTTAGGCAATGGCGTCGGGGCAAAAATAAAACTCGGCCGCCTTAAAAAAAGTCATTTTAGTTGCGGAAGACATCGTCAACAGTGCTGCCGGACAACAATTTGCCGTAAATGAAGGCAGCATCCGTGGATGGAGACGACAAAAGCAAGCTCTGTTCACGTGCAACGGAACGAGTAGCTTTAGGAGCCCAAAGAATGGCGTGTTCGCCGACATCGATGCCGACGTCGAGACAGGTCTCCACGACTTTGTAAAAGAGCAACGTGAACGGTACCTCGCCAACCTCGCCGCCAACATCGAGCTGCTGCAAGGCGAGAGAACTTTAGCGAGCCTACATTGGGTTGCTCGCTTTCTGCGCAGCGCCAAGGTTTCTCTGCGTCGGCACACGCTCGTCGCTCGCTCTTTTAAAAAGTGCAGGATTTCAAATGTGCTCGACAGCACTGAAGACGACTCGGACAAGGAGTCTGATGGAAGTGATGATAGTGATTAAGGTTAAATTACGATGCAAATAAGAGTTCTTAAGACTTCTTCGGTCGTATTTTACGCGGAAAATTTTCGTGTTCCTTAAATTTTTTCGTATTATACGCGGATAAAACTTTTTGTTTCTTCTTTTTTCGCGGACCTCAAAACATGCCCCGTATTATACTCGGGTTCGTATTATACGCGAGGTTTTACGGTATATTTGGGTTTGTGTAATATGAGGGTTTTTACAGCAAGTCCTGTCTAATGATGCTTCTCACTGTGCCTTGGAAACCGTCACCTCATTTCAATAACAACGTTTCATAAATGTAAAGTTCCAAGCAACAATGACTGCGGTGGTGGTTTCATGAATTGCATTCTTTTGTGCGAGTTATGATAAAACGCTGTTGCCTCAACCGCAGTGACCAAACACAGTTGCATGTGTGAACATACACTGACACCTGCTTCACGCTTTTTGAGATGAGAAAGTTCATTCTGAGCTCTAGAATGCCAAAGTAAAAATAAGTGATACTGCTTTAACTTTTAGAAATCCTATCTCTTTCGCTGTGGGTTGTGCTTTCAAAGTGCTTGGAATCATCTCCCTTAACACGGCATTTTAGGAACTCTCACTCCTTTATACATCTTTTCGATTCTCTGGTCCGGTCACATCTTGAATTTGTATCTGTCATGTGAAATTCAGCATCTGAATTCCGAGCCACGAGCATAAAAAAATGTTCAGAAAAAAGTGGTTTTGAGTAGTCTATGATGGATACTTTGAGCAACGCTCTTACATAGAACTACGGTTACATGCTAAAACTGATTTCACTTACGCTTTTGTCCAAGAGGAAGACTCTTTGTGACTCTGTATTTTTATGCAAGGTTGCGAATGGCGCCATTGATTCGCTAGCAGAATTAAGTTTCACATTAAATTCCTCTTAACCCAACATTTTATTAGTTTCGACGGTTGCTCGCCGTGTAGCACTTCGCTGCTTTCACGGATTTAGTCGTTATATAATGTCACCGTTCCACCTCACCTCAACATCTTTGCATCAGTTACATTGCACTGCAATTAATTAGACGACCTTGCACTTGCCTCATAACTAGGGTTCCATGGTTTCGGTGTTTCTTTTTACTCAATATTGGGGAACTTTTTTGTTTCTTTACAGAGATAGCTGCTATAGGTGCTTCCACCACTCAAAATGACGTCATCTGTTGATGTTGTAGTTGTTGTTAACGTAGTAGTAGTGGCAGTTGTAGTCCTTAATGTTGTAGTTGGCAATGTAGGTTGTCCGTCGTCGACGTTGCAAAATCCTAAAAAGATTGCCCACTGCATGTGATAATCGAACCTGGGCCTGCAGCGCACAAAGCGGAGGCATTAGCACTGAGCTACACCATAGCATTAACATCCCGCTCTAGACTTGGGAGTTAGGTAGTTCCCAATGCCCATTGCATGCACTCTCTGGAAGAAAAAAAATTGCAGGCAACAAAACGGTGTTGTAGCACTGTCAACGGCAAGAGCTCATGCTAAGGGATGCGATTTCACGTGCTCTAAAACAAAAAAACAAACAAAACCATTTGGAATGAAATGGAACGAAACAAAAGTGTTTGGAACAGAACGCTTTTGTTCACACACTCCATGGTGAGTGAATGCGATGCCGATTCCTGACTTTGCCAAGACGTGTCGTAGCTGTCACTGCAAATGGACTGCGGGCTAACACAGGACTGCTCAATTTTTAATGCGAAAGCATTAACTGTCTCATGATGCGATCTGACGTCATCAGTTTGAAGCGCGAAAACGGCTCCTAGTTTCCGCCGTGGTCCCAATAGGAGCGATTCGCCTTCGGTTCCATTGGCTGGCGCGCGTCGACGGGGCTCCCATTGGCCGCTGTGCCATGGTGTGATGATGGGAACGGGACAAAGAAGAAAAGGAAGACAACATCGCAGATGTGACGGCTTAGGCAAGCTCATGCAGTGCGGTTTCGGGGTTTGGACACAAAAGGAACGAACACAGTTCAACGCCGTGGGCCCCAGCAGCGAAGTAACGTCCCGGAAGGACGTCTAAGGCCTGTGGGGGCACCAACCAGGCTTGCAGGGGGAACAACCGCCAGCACCGAACATCGAGCCCTCGCCATCCGGAAAACGCCTAGGGCATCCGAGGTTCCGACAACACCAAAGATGCGGCGGCGAGTGAGCAGAACACCCCAGACTTGACTTTGTGTATATATTTTTCATGGTTACAATAACATTATTATTCCGAATTTTTTCAAACAATATATTTTTCCTCACATCCACCGTGTTGGAATCCCGAGTCCATACTTGTTAACATCACACATGGCCTCCAAGATCCCGAAGCGGGCGCGCGCTACTACGCAGCAGACGACAAAGGGAGCGGACGAGCGGCTAGCATGCTTTCGCATTCACAACTCATATGAAATGCTTAGGTGTACCTCGAGCTTTCTTTCTCACAAATTCCATGCATTTTGGAACTCATCTTTTGTGTAGAACAAAAATATTAGGGTTAATCGGGGCTATCGATAAGAGAAGGCAAGGAACCAATAAAAGAAGGCAAGGTACCAGCAAGAGAAAGCAAGATCCTGATAAGATGTTCGGTTTTGAAAAAGAAGCCCCAAGTACAGTTACTGGGTGTCTAGCAAATTATTCTTTTGAAATTCTCCGACTTTTCCAGGTTTTCCCTGACAATTTCAGGTGAAATTCCCTGACCACTCTAGAGGCGGGTAAATATATAAGACCATTACAACACAGGGCATTGAGCATCAATGAGGATTATTTTGTACGGGCCTAATCTAACTTGCATATTCCGAAATATTTTGGTTCGTCCAGTCCGGATTAAACGAGCACTTTCTTGCCGCCGACA
This sequence comes from Ixodes ricinus, assembly GCA_037355805.1. NCBI lineage: Eukaryota > Metazoa > Arthropoda > Arachnida > Ixodida > Ixodidae > Ixodes > Ixodes ricinus. The sequence goes on along the minus strand of JAZHYW010063533.1, from coordinate 81,695 downwards.
TACGTCAGTGAAGAGGCCGCTTCCGGAAACACAATGAAAACACGACGCTCAACCACACACGTCAATAACCAAATGGCAACATGGCCGCCAGCTGCACCTTCGGATACTTTCGGCTTAGGGCTTGGATTGGATCGGAGTCTGCAGCTTTCCCATTAGTTACTAAATCTAGTAGCTCTAACTGGATCTAGTTTAATGTTGTGCTCTCAATCCAATCGAATCCAATCCATAGCTTGGACTGGATTTCTTGGTCCTCTTTGCATCAAGTCGCACACTCTACGCGGGGAGCAGAGCGCGCGCCTCACTCTAAGCAGAATTCATTGCCTATATTTCTGCACCCAAGTCCTCAAGTCTTTGCCCAGGACAATTGATGGCATTTTCGGCTCATTTTCCCTGAAAGGGCTCTCTTTTTGACAATATCCCTGAGAATTCCCCGATTTTTCCCGGTAATTTAAATTTCCCTGACCATTCCCGGTTTTCCCGGTCACTAGACACCCTGGGTTAATATGTGGCTGTGTTTCGAGTGAATGTGGTGCGAAGCAACAAGAAAAACCCACAAACCTTGGGTCTTTCTTATTCGAGGATAGCTTCAATTCTGGGATTTTCGGTTTTTCCCGTTCTTGATCAAACCGGCTCCGCGGTAAATTTTCTAGGTTTATCGGTATACTATACCAAAAACATGGAGCCATACTTGTAACATTATATACTTTAATGGCATATTTCTTTATTTTAGACATTTTTAATGTGTGTGCGAGTGTGATTTTTGTTTCCCGCTATTTGTGTATTTTTTAGCGTCAGTGCACCGAAGAGAAGACCGTCATGGTTGTTCTTGGGCACCCAAAACTAAAGATTATTATTACTATAGACGCTTTACACACGCTAGATTACAGCCGCCATTGCTGAACTTCTCTTGTCTCACCGAGATGAGCCATTAAAAGGGCCTTGACAAGCCTCCACAAAGGCCAATGCTGAGGAAGACACAACAGATTCTAAAATGGCAAAAAATTGGCCTGCTATGGTAATGGTTAGGTGAATTAAGCAGAATATGAGGAAAGCAAAAACTGAAGATCGGTTATGGCTGTGCCCATGCACAGCTGCTGCAAAGCGTCTATGTTATTATTATTTTGTTGTACGGTTCCCTTAACTCGACAGGTTCCTCCTACTTGACCACCTTACAAAGAAGGTTGCTCACTTTTCTGCAGCCTTGAGCTTCTCAGAACCTCCAGTGACCGTTGTCAGGCTCCAGTCAATGCACTTGGCAAAGCCGTTCTTCAGCAGCCCCTCCGCAATGTTGCCATTCTGTGCGGGAATAAGGCACGAAGGGTTAGCAATCCGTCTTTCTCGCTTGAATCAACACGTCACCTCACCGGGAATATCGTTGCAACACCACGGTAACCCATCAATACTAACATCGTCGAAAACTGCTAGCAAGATGCACCACAATTGGCAGAGAAAGTGGTAGAAATCTTTTCTAGTGTTTCAATATACAGTAAACTTTCGTTAGTTCGATCTCGGTTAATTCAACTTTTCGTTTAATTCGATTGTGTTCAAAAGTCCCGGCGAGCGCCCATACATTTCTAAGGAAGAAAAAGTTCGATAGTTCGAACTCGGGAAGACTCCGCATCGGATAATTCGTCCCGAGCAAATGCGCGCGGGCTCGCATTGCACGGCACCACGGCAGAAAAACCACCAACGTACGGCGAAACACGGGCCCTTTGCTGCAAGGCCAAACGTGCGCAAATAGGCGCCTGCTCCTCTACGCCGTTGAGATGGACTGTGAAAATGACACGAGCCAGCGCAACCAATCTGGCGTGGAGTAGCGCGGAGAACCTAGCACGTTGTCGGGCGTGTACGAGCCAGCGCGCGCTCTCTCGAAGCGTTTTTTTTTTTTCTGTAGCATTGTGTGCTCCATCTTGCGCACCAAAAACGTAAATTCTTTTCTCCTTTTTTTTTTTTTTTATTATTGACGGTTTGGTTGTTTGGCAGCAAAGTCGGTTCGAAGTTTTCTCAGCGAGCGCACTCAAAGCGCTTCTCTGTAGCATCGTGTGCGGTCCACCTGCAAATCAAAAAAAGCAAATCTTTTTTTTTTTTTTTTTGAGCTTGATTTTGGTTTAGCGCCAAAGCCAGCTTGTAAAAATTACTTTTTCCTTTTTTTTTTTTTTTTGTAGTGCGCGATATTTTGGGGATATGACGTTTAGTTAATTGGCTCTCTGAAGCCTGCTTTTGGACATGCGTTTTAAGCGCAGACGGCAGCAGACCATCCGTGAGTACTTTGGACAATTAAAGGAAGTTTAATTTTAACCGTCTTTTTGTCTTTTTTTTTATTCAATCATTTGCATAATTCAACCAAATCTCAAGGTCCCGTCGAGGTCGAATTAACGAACGTTTACTGTATTATGAAAAATTGCGTGCAATGCCCACCAAAATGCCCAAAACGGATTGCAATGCCCAAAACGGATTGCACGGAATACATGAAGATGTCTCCCACACAAAATTAATGTTTAGGAAATTAGCAATTTTTGCCATCTCAAGACCCAGCACTTTACAGATATGGTGGGGTATGCTGGGTTTTCAATGGAGAGTAGCAACGTGCCATTCCACAAATATTATGCCTTCCTTGACTTACGAGCTCTCCCGCAATGTAACATTATTTGAGTGCCCTGCACGATAAATGATTGAAAAATAAAATCTTGTAAACTTTGAAAGAAACGAAGGAACAAATGTGCAAGACATGGGACAACGCAGGCACATATTTCATGCCTGCATTGTCTCTTGCCTTACATGCTTATTTTCGCTCGTTTCATGGCTATTAATACGCTAATCAATTCTCTTAAAGGCCGATTTACATACTTGTCTTCTGCCGGGCAGAAAACCTGCTCCCAGTTTCCTTCTCTCCACTATCTCTCGCACTCTTCACTCCTCCTCTCCCCACAGGAACATAGTCTCCGAGCTACTCCCCAAGAGAGGAGGAAGGTCTCCATCTCTCTCGAATAGAAAGGAGGAATGAAGGAAAAGTTTCCTCCTTTCTGCTTGTTGGTCGGCCTTTAAACTTAACCTACACTCTGCTTAGAAGTCCATTTACGACCCGACCTTCAGCGAGGCGAAAGATCCGCTTCCTTCTTTCGTGGACTGCGAGGGTGGCGTAAGAGGGCCAAGAGCAACACCTCGTGGGGAGCCACAGAGCTGGTGACATCACCTTTAGTGCAGGGACGGGACGTCAGGCTGGGACTGACGTCCCGCCCTGCACTGACCTCCGCAAGCTGACACAGCAAGTGTGGCCTCCAGGAGGTGCTGTCAAGAGAGGAGGCACTCTCTGCCTGCCAACAGACAGCAAAGTGTCGCTAGGGGCCACTTGGTTCATCGTGTACGAGGAAACAGAAAAAGAAATAAGGGAGATACACACCGCACTTTCCACTGACGGCATCAGCGAGGCCTCTCTAGCCGTCATCACAATCACTTTGTGTTCCTTAGAATAGAGAGGCTTGCGGCGACTCGAAAGAACCAGCCTTTTTTCCGTCGGCCTGTAGGCATTGGTGTTTCTTTCCGTTAACCGAGCTGCCGGTGTGCCTCGTCAATCTTCGTCCTCGCATTTAGTACGGCGCCCTTTTCTGGTAGGAAGAAACTCTCTTTCCCGAGAGAGCGCCACTCACGGGGTGCAGCACGGAGCCGGTGAAGTTCTGGTTGGTGGCACCCTCCAGGACCACCTCCACGTCCCTCTGGAGCAGCCGGCTTTCCGTGAAGTACTTGGCCTCCTCCACCAGGGGAGACTCCGCCCCGGAGGAGGACTCGTCCGGACGCGTCGACGGGCACTGGCGGGGGAGACGAGGCCGTCAACCCACGGAACCCATGGGGGACCCCCCAGTCCCAAACTCCACCTCGGACCGGCATGTTACCGCAGTGTGCCCGGTGGGCGAGGGAGCCCAGTGGGCAATCTGACTGCGTCCCGCGTTAGGAAGGTTCCTAGTAATCTATGTAGATAGCACCGCACAAAGACTAAAACAAGATATCCTCAATCATTTTGCCATTCTGCAAGCAACATGACCCACCGGCAATTTATTTCGTAAACTGTACATGAACCACGCAAGTTTAATCGAGCAAACTATCAATATATTTAATATATTGGTTCAGTTTTGAGCGTAGTTTTACATTACGAGCTACAATAACCTACAGGGTGCGCAGTGCAACAGAACAAAGGCAAGCTAAGGCGTGTTGCGAATGCATCGACAGGGTAGATACCACTTTACCTGCCGATGTGTTCGGCGACCCAGCTTACAAGTTTCCGCTGTTCACGTACAAGCAAGGTAAGTTTTAGTTCGACATGATTTGAAGCCAGCGGTACGTCGGTCGCACTACCCTAGCTGCGGTCACACGGTGCCCAGTACGACAGTCGCCTGGACTCCACAGCTTGACCAAACGGGAACCGCCGTATTATCGTCAGCAACCGCGGCACAGAGCAAGCATATTGCCGAGTTTCCGCAGACAATTTAAAGAGGACGACACCCGTTGAAGAAATTGCAACGTGGAGCAAGTGTAGCGCAAAGTGCGTGAATTTGGAATATGACAAAGTAGCCATTGAATTTCCATATTACGTTCAAAATTCATTCGCAACTTGCAAGCACCTCAGCCCTCTAAAACAGCTCTGACAGGCAAGCAGCAGTCATTCTTTAATTCATAGATATGAACGGGCTAAATGGAGTGACTTTCAGGTTAAAGTGGATGGCGTTGGGATTAAATTGGTGACAACTTGAATAAAATCCTTTGGCGATTGCATTAAACTGATGACCACTTGGATTAAATTGGAGTACAAATGGATTAAATTCAGGAACGCTCGGATTAAAAAAGCTGGCACTTGGATTATTAACCTTTACTTCACATTGCCAGCCGCTCAGAAAGCTTGGAAAGCACATTAAAGTTCAAGGAAAACCCCGGTCAATATTTTCCAATTCGGGATTACAACTGTTTTACGCTCAGTCAGTCTCCCTAAATTACAAGGTATAATTTTTTTCTCGATAATGCGTGTAGTTTTATAATTATCACGGCTCAAAGTTTGATTTCGGGCGTCGACGGCAAAACCGAAACTAACTCTCGAGAGGGAAAGCAACACTGATCATCAGCTATACGGCCTTGACGTGATGTCATGGGGGTGTAGCAGTACGCGTTGCCCAGTGTTGCTCGACTAAAAGGTAACCTGCTTGCTGCCCGCTAAAGAGCAGCCGGTCGCACCTTTAAAATAGTTTTTTGTGGAATACACGGCTCCACTTTGACGTAATATTTCGGCTGTGATCATATTACGTGCCACTAAAGCAATACCTGTCATTTATTTTGGTTTTGTTCTTGACCGGATAAATGAATTTAGATTCGGATTTCACTAATAGCATATTGCCTAGTGGGCCAAAAGAAAGGCAGAAAGTCAAAAGCCTGATTTTCGATACGAAAATTTGAAAAGACAGCGGACTATTTTGTATTTCCTTCCCTTCGAAAGCTCTTTGCCTTTTCGCTGTGATACATCCGCGGTACCCAAAGCGAGTCACCCGGCCCAAACGTACGTCACAAGACACCGGACCTCACTTATTCCCTTCACCCCTAAGCTGACATTGCGGTGAAAGCTATGCGCTTGCCGAACCAATCAGCCGCCTGCCTTTCATTGGCTGACATCAATCTCTGCGGGTGCGTATGCACGAGGGAGCGTGACCACGTGGCAAAAGTGTGGCTGCCCCAATGAGCACGTAGCTCCCACAGCATTGTCAGCTTAGGGGTGAACAGGGTGGGGAAAGCAACTTTTGTCCCGAGTTTTGAGCGACAGGGCTAATCTTCTTAGGGGAGAATGGCTGTGTCCGGGTACACAAACAAGGGTCCGAGCAAGAGGGGAGTCCCTCCTTTCCAGTTTCTTGAACTGTTTGGTACAATCTGCGATTCGTGAGTTGAGGAGGAACGCGAAGAAGGAAAAAGTTAAAAAATCGTTTCATGACCCCTTTAACATATAATTTGCACAATTCCCACATTTGGGAAATGTTAAATTCCGCTGCATTTTACGATAATCGTGAGGTAATTTTATTTTGCCAGGATGTAGTAAATGCTACTTTAAAGGGACACTGACAGGGTATTTATGCTCGCCAAGGTTTCTATTTGTAGATGACATATGAGAGCCCAACAACCCAGAACACAATTTAAGGCTCGATATTAGTTTTCTTTCTGCCTGAAAACCGCCAATTGAAAACCAGCCGGTTTGAGTCACGCTCACTCTCTTCTTCGTGGTCACGTGCAATTTTCTATGGTTTAGACACTGCCCCCAAAGATAATCGAAGTCGTGGGTCACCGAAGGCACACACTCAATACTAAAAATGGACAAAAAATATCATACCCATTTTTTGCGGCTTCTAAAAAACTGCAAATATGTTGATTGAAAAAAAATTGTGATTGTCTGCCGTTTCACGTTGGAAGCTATTGACAACAGGCACTTCTTTCGCAAGGGTCCCGCTGTTCCGCTGCCGTACAAAAGCCGAAATCGACCAATGGATAAAGGAGTTCCTAAGGCGAGTATATCAGGGGCCACGAGACCTCTCTCGCCGCGCGCATGTCGGCGAGACGTTTGCACCAAAATATTGCCAGACTTTGAATTTGTGGATGGGCCAAAATCGTCTCGTCGGTCGAACACGCGCAAGCTGTGGTGCCGGAGCCCATTGGCAGCCGCGATCGGGCCCCCGGTACGCTAAACGAACCGGGGACGGAGCGTGGGGGGCGAGAGACTACCCACCCGTATGCCGGACAGCATGAGCGTGATGTAGTGGAAGTCTGGCAGCAGCATGACCCGCACGGTGGAGCCGTCCCGCACGTGCTCCACCACGGCCGGGATGGGCTTGCGGCCGTGCCGGTCCACGAAGGTCCGGGGGTCCTCGTTGTCCCGCAAGGTCCACTTGACGTCCCGCACGTGCGAGCTCGCGTCCGGGCCGTGCTTGCCCCGCCCGGCCGACCTCGCCACCTCCTGGAGGTCGCACAGGCGCTGGTGGCTCCTGGGAACCGCACACATTTCGTTTCGTCCTTCTCGTCTCCGAGGAATCTCTAGTTGCCAGCAAGCGAGGACGACAAGGAGGACCCGTCCCGCCTCCAGCCTGAGCTTCGTACCTTTGGCGATGCTTCGGCGTGTCGTGCGCCTTGGGCGCGTGCACGCAGCCAAAGCACGCCGGAAGGCACCAAGCACGTGCGGGAGGCACTTGTGAAACACGCCTTGCCGTCCTCAATATGTCGCCAAATATAGCAATGCACTACACAAGCGGGAAAGCAAGAAAGGAGGAGAGGTGGCGATATACACTGGAGCCCAACCGTGTCCGACCCGGGTATTTTGAACGATACAGATAAAGTTGAACCTCGATTTAACGAAGTTGCCTTTTAAGCCGAACATTTCGTTAAATTTAGTTGGACCGAGGTTTATGTTTTCTAGCATTGCAATTGGTCTTCCAGGCTCCCAAATCCCTCCAATTGCCTTACATCTTGCAAGTGAGCGTTTACACATAAGATTCCACTACAAAATGTGGCAATAACAGAAGAATGCAGTTCATCGAACCTCATTTTGTACGATTATGGGAGGAGTGCCTAGCACCGCAGGAGAGTGACCAGTCAGGAAAGCAACCATTGGCACTTATGTTAGCCATAATGCTTTCAACTTCAAAACCATTGAAAGCGAACTCTGCAAAATTTCATACGGCAACTGTCTTCTTCTTTTCACCATCCGTCACTAAAGGAATTATTTTTGCCTTGATGCTGAGCGACAGAACTTTCCTTTTGCGCAGTGCATCTACTCATTGTTCCAAGAAGAACACAACCACTTCCAGCATAACACTCGAGGCACAAAACGAGTTTTGTTGTTGCAGACGCGTAAGAGCTCTAGTTCGCTGGGCTAAGGTGCATGTAATGGTGGACATTTTGTCTTTTTCCACGAGAGACAGAGGCCTTGAAGCTACTCATTGTCATTACCACCACCACAGGTGTGTACTTTTTTCTTATTTTGTAAAAAAAATAAGGATTGCACATTTCTATGCTTAGTTTTCCATGAAGAGGACTGTTTCTGTTAAACTTTATTTTTTCTTATCGAGGCCGTCGATATGTGTATGTGCGATTTCCAAAGACTTCAATAAATCGAAACTGTGGCACAAAAGTACTTTACGAAATCGAGAAATAAAACACATTGTCTTCAATGAAAGCAAGCTAGAGAGTCTAAAAAAATATAGTTAAATCGCAAATTTCGTTAGATCGGGGTTCGTTAGATCAAGGTTCAACTGTATTCCCTCGAAAATCCCGCATAAAACTGGGGGAGCCTCGTGTGTCCGTATCAAACTTTCACGACCCAAGATATTCTATTCCTCAAACCGTGCAATGCACCCCTGGGGCAGGTGGCTGATCCTTGCAGCCATCTCTTCCGGCGGCTAAAACAGCCGCAAGAGGGATTTTATGGCCATGCGACTGGCCCAGAGGGCAGGAAGTATCCAGCGTTCCGGCCGATTCCGCTCGGAAAGCGTAAGCCCCGCCCCTCGTTTTCTTTCTTGCTTAACCCAACCTTCCCCAGAAATAACTCACTCGACATGCCACTCCCAAAGTAGGTACACACATGTGGTTCGTTTCACTCGCATTTCGAGCCTCTTTAACCTTTGTTCTGCGCACGGAATCGGATTTTAAAAACCGAAGTGAGAACGAAATTACGACGGTGGTTTGCCCGCCTCGGCGTCGACTACCTTGAGCCGCATCGTCGAGGCTGGTGCAACTTCCACGCTGCTCTAATGCCGTCAAAGCTACTTGCGCGAGTAGACGCAAAGCGAGCCGCCCTTGCTTCCACTCACCGTTCGAATGTGAATGCCGGTGTTCAAAGAGTAGAGACCAAGGCAGCTTACTTTGTATCTACTCACTAATCATTCCAAGCAGAGATCGGTGCCCTGGCAAAAATCAGTCCACTTCCAGCTAGCTGGAATCCAGCTGGACTGTCTCATTTCCAGTTCCATAATCCAGCTGGAAGTAGACCGATTTTCGCCTGGGTGCTCTGGCATCCCCGCATCCTCTCGTTTCCTCCTCTCTCTATGTTTCTACTTGTATACACCAACTCGACTCTGTTACGTCACGCCGCGGCGGTGTGTTGGCGGAAGTCGTTGTGCGGGATGGGCATTCTTGCATTGTTTTGGAAGAGACCAGACCAAAACCCGCCTTTTCGTCAAAACACGGCAACTGGGGCTGTACCAAAACAGCCAGGAAAAGTCTGAAGATCAGTTTTCGTGTGTTTTCTGCCTGCTCGGTCGTCCGAGAACGTGGATAGGTGCCGTGAAAAGGGAAAACCAGACGCTGTCAAACCACAATGGCTTGTGCAGAAAGCACTCTGGGTTGAATTCGCGGATACTTGTGGTTGTCGGATTTATTTGTTTTGTTCTAATGTGAATGCGGGAAAACCGTCAAGTTGTCCGGACCACCCGCGGACCATGTCCAGTGCGTCTCCATGTTCAAACGGCCGTCTTCACGTTCAAACCGTCGTCCGCTCTTTAAATTCGTCTGCTTGTTCCAACGACAGCGGCCCGCAGACCAAACGTTGACCTGGTAATTGAGATAAAAAGTGCAGGCCTCGGAAGACTTAAATTTGAAGGTTGTTTGGGGTAAGCGGGCTTGGTGCAAACAGTAGATACAAGGAGATGTTCATCATTGTTACCAGTGGCCATCACCGAGTTGTAATGCCTGATTCACTCAATCGATTCTACTCGCGATTTTTCTATAGCGACGTCAAGTATCACGGGGCGGGACATCCCAGGACATGGTCTATCCTCCGTTCACTCCTAAGCCGAGACTGCAGTGGAGGCTACGTCCTCATACGAACCAGTCGTACACTTCTCTTTCAACACGTCTTCACGCTCCCGGCCATACACACGTGTGGAGAACCAGGCCAGCAGATAAAAGGAATGATTGGTCCGGTGGGCACGTAGCTCCCACCAAAGTTTAAGGGTGAACGGAGTGTTGTTGAATTCAGAGAGAGACTCCATGTGGTCACAGCCCCAAGCCGGAGACCCTGCAAGGGACGGAAGCACTCTAAAGAAGGAAAATAGTGTCGACTCACTCCCCCTTGCCTCCTTGCCGAACGTCCACTAGACCCTCGGACACGAGGGACTCTGCAACATTCTCGCCGCTCCTGTCTGCAAAACGAGGACGGCCAAGGTGGTCATTCCAATGAGTGCGGTGCACTTTTTAAAGCAAACACTGCATTATAACGAAACCCCGGCCACCTAAAATTTGTCTGCCCCAGCAAACCCGTGGCAGGGCATGTCAGTGAAACCGCATTGGTTACTATAGCAACATTAGCAAACCAATGTACGTAAGCACTTACTCAGGATTACAATACACTCATCCCCCACTGGGGCAGGGGAGGTCCAATTCTGGTCACTTCGAGATCTATTTTTTAAAGGGGCTGTGCAACAATTTTCAGACTTTGGCCAATTAACTGCGGAAATTAATCTGCGTCATCTATGGAACGAAAAACAGAAAACCGCATTTTCTTCCGAGCGCTAGTTCTTATTTAAAAAAAAAAACAAATCGAAGGTCGCAGTGCCTCTCAACTCCCCACGCGACTTTCGAGTGACGTACTCTGGAGGTTCACGTGGTTTCCCCTTGGGCACTCTCTTTAGAAACCCCAGCCGCTTCTTCCGCGATTGACGACTTAGAAAGAATTAGCCTCGTCGAAGGTCGCGGTGAGCGATGGACACAAAGGACGGTTCGTCACGGGGCTGACGGCGAGTGCTGCAGCGGAGGGGGACAGGGTTTGTTGACTTCCGCGTACCTCCAGAGACGCCGTCATTTTAGTTCCCGTAGCCGCCACGGGCGGCTACAGATCGGCAAATAATCTGTTTTTTGCCTTGCAATTACGCAGCAGAACAGCAGTTTTTCGGGGAAAGGTGACGTGTTTTTGGTCACTTGGACTTGCATGAACAATATAAAAAATGCAGTATGGCAATTCTTTCAACGTTAAAACCTTTGCACAGCCCCTTTAAGGGTGATCGAAGGTAGTGTTCGCAGGCGTCTGCAGTTTGTCTGCTACGGAGCGCCATTCGCAGATGAAAATGAGAAAATGCCGTACGTCGTCTGTTAACAAACCGAGAAAAAGTTTGCCGTTTGCTACGAACTGAGCGCTCCAATCAAGTCAGATCGGACGCGGGCGGAAATTTTATTGTCCGCTATCTCATGTTAAAAGCCATTGACAACCGATGCTTCGCCTACAAATCTCAAGTTGTTTAGTTGTAGTCCACCATCTGACATCGATTGGTGGATAAAGAAGAAATAAGGACAAGGACAAAACAGGCCACGAGACATCTCTCACATTTATATGTTGGTGAGACGTTCTCACCAAAATATTGTCAGATTGTGAACTTGCACATGTGTCAAAAATGTCTCATTGGTTGATTATGCGCAAGCTATGGTGTCACATCCAATCAGCAACCTAGAATGCTCTCGCCCTTACCCTAACCAAAATCGGACCCCAGGATTTGAACCCGAAACTTTTCAGTCTGCAGCACCACCCAAGACAAGCTGACACTCTCCTAGCGCACGGTGATGTTGTAGAGGAGGGCGACCACAATTAATAAATAATATGCTTTCATTCACTGCTCAAGAAGGACTTTTTATAGGACTGTGATGGTAAAGGTTGCTGTAAATTTTTCAGTCCTCAGTTTATTGCGAAATTTTGAAGTTAATAGTCACCAGACGACACAGCTGTGTCATGCGACGAAAGTTACCTTTCACATCTCTCCGAAAGTAGAGCCATACTTGCAACTAAACTCTCGAGCACGGTCACCCCATTAACGCTTTTTCCGGAGACCTCTTGGCGCTCGGGAAAGCGTCAATAAACGAAGGTGAGTTTCGACCCCGACCATGAGGTCTCGAGGCCTTCGTGCTTGCATTAAGACCAGACAAGTGACTTTTCGAAGGCAACAAAATACCTATAAAGGCAATACACTAAGTCTAACCTAGGCCTATTGTAGAACGCCGAGCAAGCACCCACCTAAAAGTTGGAGTTTATCGCGAGAAAATGGGTTTTCCTTAATTAAGGGGGGACACTACCCAGTAAAAAATATTTCTGAAAAAAAAAAAAAAAGAGTTGATTTTGAAAAATTACACATTTACATCCACCAACATCTAGAGACTATTCCCAGAAAGTTTAATTAGTTTAGACTGCATAGTTAATTTTTTTTATAAATTATTTTCTGTCCATTGAAGCTAAAGGAAGGGTAGGGTTTGGAGCACTTTAAACACATTTTTCTCCGTTCCACTTTTCGGTATAAATTCCATTTTAGTCAATCTATCGTTTGATAATGGCAATACAGGGAAGGCTCGTTCTTCACTTTTCCCGACTGAAATTTAATAAGGATGTTGCTATGGAATTTTTTTATCACTTTACGGATGTTCTTTATAAAAAATGTTGACATTTTGTCGAAGACACAGAAGACCAAAAAGTTGACTAATTTCGCAGAAGAAAAAATATGTAGAAATAAATGACTTTTTACAAAAAAACATTTCATAGCTGCATCCTCTAGGCATTCTGCTGCATATCTAGCAAATAAAAATCTTAAATACTGTGATAGTTTTCTGCCTATAGATAAACTAAACAATGTAGGCATGTTGCTGATAGAAGTTGCTCTAATTTCCTTCCCATTTAACCGACAGACCTGAAATTTTGTTCTGCACCCTCTAGCATAACCAGCAGCCTACCCTGTAAATTTCATTAATTTTAAGCCAAGGGTTTAAAAGTTGACCCTCCCAGGGGGTGTGTCCCCGGTCACAAGCAGAAAAGCAGAAGGGGCATGTGGTGGGTAGGTCCTCGCTCTCTCCTTGTTCAATCCTACACAATGTTTCGAGCAGAGCAGGTTCTGCTGGAAACGTCAAATAAAGCCTCTGCTGCTGCTCACAAAAATTTTTTCTACGTCGAATTCCTAATGTTTAAAGCGGCAAAGCTTCGTCACTCTATACCAGCGTGCTCAGAGAAGCAGCCGACGGTTAGCACAGCCTTAGCTGGATCAAAAGCTCACTGCGTTGAGCACTCCATTTGTACCTCGCTTATATTTCAAATGTTTCAAAAGTGGGAGGTGGGCGCATGTTGCGGCACGCTTGGTAGTTTACGGTAAACACCGCTTGTGCAAATAAAAGACGCTGCAAAATCACGCGGAAAAGTCGAAGAAATACAGGCAGACGTGGCTCTGTCTGGCGCAGCGACGTCCCTCTGGGGGTCCCAAAGAAATGACCCGTGGCGTCTCGACCACCCCGAACATGCAACCATTTGAGGGGAGGGGAGAGGAGGCTCACCCTTGCCCAGGTACACGGTGCCGTAGTCCCGGTTGTTTGCGCTGTACTCCACAAAGAAGATCACCTCCTTGCCCACCAGCTTCTTGCGCAGGAACTCACGGGCCTCCCAGGCAAAGGGCTGCGGGGGACAAATGCATGCGTCAGCAACGATGCCAAGTAGGCGGACTACCTGCTAAACTTAGCAGTTTTCGGCATTGTCGTACGGGGGGAATTACCGTTTTGCGGGTGGCGGGGGAGATACCGGGCGATCGATGCCCCGACGCGCGCCATCCCTGCGTCACTCTTGTCCCTCCAGCTGTCCCGGCGGGACCTTTAGTTTTTGCCACCACAACACGAACGTGCAACGATGGTGCATTGATTTTTTACCACTTTTCGTTCGTCTTCACTTTCGTCGATTAGTATTGCTTAGCATCAATAAACAAATAGCTCTTTAGCCTCTTGGCATAGTCGGCTAGCGGCGTATGCCTCTTTGCCGATGCTGAGTCGCGGCGCACGTAAACGGCAAATTTATTTATTTATTTTATTATGTATTAATTTTTACATTGCTGCCGTTTATTCGGGCCTTAGCACATTGCCAGTGCCACCACCGCGAATGCTAAATGGACCTCGCTCCGAGACCCGTAAATCAAGCGCGACTCACATTTCATTACTCCAAACCGTTTTCCAACGAGCCGGTAACCGCCGCACGAGGTTCGGTCAAAAATAAGAGTTTCGTTACAGTTTTCGGTTTGGGTCTGGTTTACCACCCTTGCCCCGACCAGGCGAGGGGTGTCGGTTAACAGACGAATGAAGGAGGAGCCCATGCGCCCACCTCGTCCTTGGTCTCACTGATGGTCTCAGTGGGACGCTTGGCCAGCTTGGGGGCCGTGATGTTGGACAGGTAGAGGGTCCGCACGGGGGCGGACCACCCCGGGGCTGACCACGGATCACCACCGTGTCCCCAGAGAGGACCTGCAATGGAGCACCCACGATCAACGTGCAACCCAGGAGCAAACCCTCAGGTTTTAACCGTTTTGCTCGTCAACGTGAAGCCGTCCCCAAACCATTCGAGACAAGAACAGCTCGTACGCTTTCTTAGGTTCACGCACTCGACGGCCTAGGATGACCCAGGCTCGTTCGTGGTTTGGTTTGCGGCTTTGCCAACAGATGGCGGCACTGACATTTTTTAAGTTTTGCTCCCATTTAATTTTCTTATTTGTTGCGGTACCTCAGTTGCCAAATGGCGTTACAGAGGGGAGTGGGCAACTGAACACAGTAAAAAGACATACATAGGAATTCAATGCAGTTACGAGACACTTATGCAAAAATAATTATTAACGGCAGTTTTAAACAAATCTAACGATGGTATTGCTATTATAGATGCAGGCAGGTGGTTGCACTCTGACGACATTCTAGGCACGAAGGAATCGTTAGAGGCCGAGGTCTGACAATGAGGAATGCCAACTTTGAACTGATGGTCGAGGCGTGAAAAAATGTAAGATGGGTCAAGGAGGAATGTTTCTTTTAGGATAGGATTAGTACAAAATATTTTGTAGAAAAGACAGATGGGAGCATCCATTGCACAATGGAAGAAGAGGTAAAGAGAGAGCTTTCACTGGTTGTATGACGATAGTTGGTAAGTATAAAACGAGCTATTTGTGGCTAGAGATTTGATTTGTGACCGTTTGTGGCTAGAAATTTGATTTTGAAGGCAACTAATTTGATTTTGAAGACAACAATTACTGTAAAATACCGAGCGTCCACCCATTCTACAATAAACGCCCACCCCTCAATTTCGTAACATTCGAAAAGTACACAAAGGTCATTTCTTTACATAATATAGACCTAAGAAGCACCTATCCCCCCAGTTTTACATGATTAGCTCCAAATTTTTAGTGGGTGCTTGCCCGAGATCTTACGGTAGGCAGTGGAAGGTCTGAAATTCCCTAAAACTAGAAACGGTTAAGGCGTTAACGAAAGCGAAGTTGCAATTTGCATCACATTGCCGTCACCGTACTGCATTGTCACTGGCTAAATTTAGCGGAACGCCACTACGGGTCACATGGCTAGTGCCATTACGGGTCACAGCATCACGTGACCACATGACACGAATCAGGCCACAAAAGGAGTGCCTTAATATTTTTCACTTTACAAAAGATGACTAGGGCTGGAGACCGCAAGGGCCAGGCCTCTGAAGAGAGTGACAGCAACGGAGAAGCGGCATGTGTGCATTTCAAAACGCCCTTAAATTTGGTCTGTCTGCATTCACGAAGCGCTTGACACTTCTGGCAGAAATGCACCTGTACAGAATCGTTAGAAGACATTCTCCAACTGACATTTTTCGATCGGGAGGGATACACTCTTGAGGCCCCCAGTCCTTGAATCGCCGATTCTGGATCTAGCCAGTTGACCATATCAAGAGCATCTTCTCCTAGCTTAGTGTCGCCGGCTCCTAAACTGAACGTCCGGCAATCTCACCCAAACATGATTTTGGTCTCCACTTCAGCTGGTCATCATTTAAATCACTTAGAGCCCTCGGTTCCCAAACTGGAAAGCGAGCCTGCAACGGGATATGTGGTACCTCCTGATGGTGCTACTTCCTTTACCACAGAGCCAGCCCCCTTACCATCAAGAAGGAAGCATCTCAATTTCCATTTCGAATCAGTGCCTCAGGTCATCCGCAGAAGAGGTCGGATTTCCGTCTATCGTAGAAGAGCCATCTGTCTCACATATTGTTCACTTACCTTTTGTTTTCTTTCAGAGTAGCAAATTAGAGTGGGGAAAAAGTAATTTTTG
Organism: Ixodes ricinus; assembly: GCA_037355805.1. Lineage (NCBI taxonomy): Eukaryota > Metazoa > Arthropoda > Arachnida > Ixodida > Ixodidae > Ixodes > Ixodes ricinus. The sequence goes on along the minus strand of JAZHYW010063533.1, from coordinate 65,606 downwards.
GGGTCCATGTAACCAACTAAAAAAGGACATGAAACCTTTGACGAGTGTGTTGACATACTTATTAAGAACATAAAAGCAAAACACAAAAAGGGGACAAAGACGGACATGTCTCTGTTCCCATTTTGTGATTTGCTGTCAGTTTCTCAATAAAGGGCATCTGGCACAAACTATTCTTCTATGCTCTGCAGATGTTAAACATGAAGTCCTACATGGTGATGGGTTCTGCACAAGACGAATCATGTCAAGAAGCAGCATAGATATTTCAAATGCCCCCTTGCACTTTCCACTAGCAATTCCTGATTGCTAGCAATATATGGATATGTTTGAAACAGTGTTTGTCTGTCCCCCTTTTTACCCTAGTCTTGGGGTTTTTCTTAGTCATGTTCAACACATAACAAGTAGTTCCCTATCACTTTGCTATGGCTACACCACAGAGTTAGTGCAATAGGTCTACAATCCAAGTGCCAGGCGGGGATGGTTAGCCATTTTACAATCAATCAAAACCATAAATGCAGATATAAGAAAATTATAAGTGCAAATTTAATGGCCCTTTCACCTCCCATTTATTTTTGTTTTGGTTAAGAAAGAAACATTAAATTGAACAGTCTTACAAATTCTTTTTAAGATGCGGTCTCGGGTAAGTTACGTTACAGCCACTTTATAAAAAAAAAGTAGAGAAGTTACTGCTGCAGCAACAAAAAAGTAACTACCATAGTTACATCGACAGTTACTTTAAAAATTAATGACATAACTTTTCAGTTACATTTCTCTAACAAAAAAAAATGAGGAAAAAATGAAGAAAACGCTTTCCTCCCTATACTTCGTTTCACCTTCCGTCCAGACGCAGTGGATGCTACGAGGGAACGGGACCAATCAAGCAGCGTCAAAAGTGCAAATCACTAGGCTTGTTCTGTTTATGATTGGTTCAGCGATGAAAAACACAGACAGAAACATTACGAACACCATGACGGTGCCCTTTTGACGCTGTCTGATTCGTCATATAATCTCGTAGCATCGGCTGCGTCTGGACGGAAGGTGAAACGAAGTATAAGTGTATTACATGAGTATGTGTTTTACTTCATATGGTGACTAAGCGGCACCCTGAGCATGTATCGTTTCACGGTTGATATGATTAAAAAGCGAATGCACAAAAAAGAGAAAAACGCCAACATAGATAGTGCTTCGAGCTGTTAAAATGTAAGTGTTCACTCACAAAGTACAAGCGTGTGTCTAAAGATAACTACCGTAATATCCCGAGAGATGGCCCACCCCTGAAAGATAACCCAACCCCGTTTTCAGCACGACTTTCTATGTTTTTCTAAAAATGCCGAAAGACCCTTGGCCAATGGTTATTTCGGCGGAAATGGTGTTACTTACCTATGACGGGAGACAAGCTAACATTGCTGACTTGGAAGCACAATAATCTTCGCTTCGTCGCCCCTAGCTGCGATGCCAAGTTTCACAGGACACAAATTTTAAAGCTGGCGTTTTTCCACCTTTTTTGGAACGCACACCGACAGTTTGCCCACTCCTAATTTTCACCCTATAGTCGGTGACAGGTCAAAACGAAGTGGAAGCTCCTCCCACCCCTTTCCATTTTATTAGAGCAAACGACGGAGAGGAGGCGACCTCCTCTCCAACGTTCGCTCCGCTGAAGTTGAAAGGGGTGGGAGGAGCTTCCACTTCGTTCTTGACATGTCACCGGCCTTAGTTACTTTTGGTTTTAGGTGGGCTATCTCTAGGGATATTACGACAGGTTCTTTTTTTTTTCATCAAATCTACAAATAACTATATACTCGGGCTGTGACTCGCGAGAAACAACCTATTCCCAGTTGGCGCAAGGTGAATTGACACTCGAAATGTCAGAACACACAATTTTGAAAGTGCAAAAAATGGTTATGTTGTACTCGTTCAATGATATCTTATTCCTCAAGAAACTGAAAAGTAACGACAAAACTAATGTCGTTACTTCCATCATTAATTCAGGAAAAGTAATAGAACTACAGCTACAATTTGCATATAAAAAAGTAACTCGTTATAGTTAAAAGTTACTACCCAAGACCACTAAGATGAAAAGCATTTCTGGTGTCTCCCAGAAATTAGATTAATATTTTTTGTTATTTCAGTCAATACTCCAAACACAATGTCTCACAGCATAATTGCAATAAAACGGGACAATGTATTCATTTAGAATTATTAGTTGCCAAGAGTGATCCATCTCCACACCGTAAATGGCAGCAAAGACAGTGCTCTCAATTCCAGCAATTAATAGGAAATAAACCTTCTGGTAGAGCAACAGGGGACAGAACCACAGCAGCCAGGTGGTGCAAGCAGCCACCCCAATTCGAAGTACTTGGATGCATTCATCCACCGATTCCCAGAACACATGGCTGTTTATACGCTATAAAACATGCCTAAGCCAAATCGAAGAGCAATGGTTGCCCTCAACTTGTTAACGATTCAGATCAAGGATCTCAAACACGCGGCCTGCGATTCTTTGGAGCAAGGCCCGCAAGCATCAAGTGGCTGCAAGCTCCCGTTCCTACGCCTTGAGTGCTACATACGCCGTAGATAGGTTTCACATTGTCGATTCATTTCCACTCAAAAAGAAACTCTACTGATAGAACTTGTTAACACATTTTGAACTATTTTATTTTAGATTGAGTATTCGTCTAAATACTTTCCTCTCAAATCTTTCTCACGCAAATCACCTGTACGACAATACCACTACTCTACTACAAAACGTTCAGCTGGGCAAGTTGGTTGTCATGACTGGATAGAAGCACCGAAGGACAAGGGCAAAGTGAAGGAGGTAACGACAACATGGAGTGCACTCGCACAAGTGCACTCCATGTTGTCCAACTTTCATTTGGACAACTTTCAGTCGCAAGTGCAACCAAGTGCACTTGCGACTGAAAGTTTATTAGAAACACACAGACCTAAATACTTCAATAACACCATGTCACTCCCAGTCACCCCACTCTCTCTCCAGAAATAACATTTCCTCATCGAACAGTGCCACAGACGGCTCACTGATACACTTATCGCTTGGATGACAAACGCTTCATGAATTTCCCTAGCTGTTTTTCCACTGTGTCGTCCCAGGACGGTTCTGTTTGAAAACAAGGGAGTGCACAGGCATTGATCGCAATGCACAGCCAGATGCCCAGATGGCGTCTGCTTGACAGCTGCTGGGTGTTCTCTAGCATAGTCATTTATGCAGCGGCATGTTTGCCCTACGTATGAGCACACTACTCTACTAAGCTACAAGGGTGAGCTTTTTGCTCAAGGCCACACCTCGGCTGCATGAACTCTCGCCCAGCAGGAGAAACTGCCAAAGATAAAGCTATGAGCTGAAGTTTCTAGTCAATAATAAATACATTTAACATATAAAATTTTCTTTTTTTTTTTTGACGCTGCAATAAAAATTGTTGGGAAAGCAAAAACTGTTGCATAAAAAGATATATTTTTATCATGCCTGTTAAGGTGAGTGAATTGTGCGACCGGTGAGCGACAGTGTGCTTGTTCATGCTCTATCAAAAAATGCCGACATGTTGACGTTTTAAATCTTGTTATCACATTGGCTATTAGCCCAAAGTAGTCGCAGAAGCAAATCAAAGCTGCATATGTCATTGGAAAGACAGGGAGTTTACAAAAAGCTGAAAGCATGAGGTCCCTTCTCTAGAAAGTCTCCAAGGTGCCACTGAGAGGGTCGACTCTTTTGCAACGTAAAACATCTTTTTTTTTTTCTTTTTTTTGTACCCAAAATATAAAAATATTGCCTTCGTCACCCTCGCCCGTTGGCCCTTGACCTTTTGGGAGAATTATATTTGGAGCCCACACTCGAATGAGCTTCGAGACCCCCGGTGTAGATAAAAGTGTGCAGGTGCTGCACCTCTTGCAAAGCTGTTTCCTGTGCATGTTGCAGTGCCCACACCTGGTGTAAGCAAAAGTGTGCTTGTTTTGAAAGCGACACTAGGTCCTTTGCGATGTCCACACGGGATCTCAAGGTTTACACAGAAAGAGTAAAAACACAGAAATGGACGAGGGACAGACACTCGGTTCTTTCAACGAGCAGCGACACATTTACATGATGCCCATCATATAAATGTGTCGTCGCTCGTTGGAAGAACTCAGTGTCCCTCGTCCATTTCTGTGTTTATTCTTTCTGTGTGAACTATAGTTTATACAATGCGCTCTGCTATGCGATGACATGCCTGCTACCATGATGATGACAAGTCATGTAACCGCACAAGCTTTTGGCATAACTGCATAAATCGTGGCACATAATGTGCAGATCTGTCACTATAATGGCCGTTTGGCCGAAATGCCTTTTATTTCAAATGCACTCGGCCAATTAACAGCTTGCAATCAGCCGGAGTGTTCCGTGATATCCTTATGGTAGATTTTCTTATATATAAACGCGTACGAGTTGTTGAAACGCAAAACGCTGGCCAGGTGGCACACTCCGCCGCCCGGTTCGAAGCGTCCCGAGATATCCATCCATCTCTTCGGGCCATGCAAGGCACCGACCGATTGGCCCTCCCTCGCAGAGACCTCGAATTTACGCGCTATTCTCGGGCAAATATTACGCCCCATCTTTTGTGTTCAATTCCAGCGCTATCACTGGGAAGCTCGAAAGAGTTCCGCAACACGACGGCTGTGATCTAAGGCGAACTAGTTAATGATTGCGAGAACTAGCCGGGGCAGAAACCGAGAGTTTAAAAAGCCCATGTACAACGTAGCTTTGTTTATTTCTTTTTTCTTTTTTTTTTTGGGCATGCCAATTTTATTGCACCACGGAGCCGACTGTGGCGGCGAGTAATGCCCGTCAGAAAGTTCGACGTCCCCTCGAGATACGCCCACGATTCGGATCTGGGCCGGAGCAAGCCTCTTCAGCCACGTTTTCACGGCAGACACCGGTAAACGACCGTGCAACCGCAGTCCACGCGACTAGCCGCGGAAGCAGCTCCGAAACCAGGTCAACCCAGCGACTAGCCGCGCACACTCGATTGAGCGCCGGTTTCTTCCGCGGAAGGCAGTCTCGGCACTCGGCGGGACAACCAGCGTGGCCACGACTCGTAGACCCGCCGAGACGCGAGTCCCAAAAGGGGGACAAACTACGCACGCTCTTTTTGAAGTTTCACGGAAACGATCACGTCCGACTCCCGACCGTTCCTCGCTTCGTGCTCGCACAAGCACTCAACACGCTCGCGATACTCGCAGAATCGGTTTGAGCGATGCGTGCCATCGACGAGGTGAGCTATCGCAGTACGTTGAACACGCGAGTGCCTCTCGCGTATCGAGTTTGGGTGAAGTGGTCGGGCCGAGCTCCATATGGCCTAGCGCAGGTGCCGGCCTCCCGGTTCGGTCGGCCGCTTCATGATCGGAGTAGTTGGTATCGGAATGATGTTGCACGTACCTGCTTGACGATGCCTGCCATCGGCACCGCCGGGGGTGCTTGGTTTTGCTGTTGAGGAGCCGACATGCTTGGCGCATGCACGGGTACGTCACACGTGCGGGGGTAAGACGGTGGATGGAACGGGCGCGGCGCTCGGCGGTCTGGTCCGGGGTCGGGGCTGTGGCCGCGGTTTGGGGCTGCGGCGCGCACTGGGCGTGCTTTACCCAAGAGGCTCGATACGGGTCCGAAAATACAGGGTCCCGAAAGGACGAAAGTCGGGACAGCTTCAGCTGATGTGGCCGGTCCGGTTGAAAAGGATCCAGCCGAGCGACTCGAGCCGCCGACTCGCACGCGTCGCGTGAAGTTATCAAACTCCTGACCGAAAATGCAGTCGTGCACCTCATTCATATATTAAAATTATTATTTAATAAAGTAAATATAAATATTTTTTTAAAGTTTAAGGCGTACGAGAATAACCTTGCTTGACCGTACCGCTAGATCAACTCGTCCTGGCCGCCCTGGTTTGTTTACAAATGGCGACCGGTGAGTACTTTCAGCGAGTTTTCAATACCTTTGGGGTCATTTATCCTGTCCTGCAGGGTGTTACCGTCTTGTATTTGAAAGCCAGATTTTAATTCTGTGTTATGCACCTGAAAAATAGTTTGTCGCGTTCTGGTTTCGTTTCAGGTGCGGACGGCGAGGGAATTGTATCCTTGTAGGGGTGATCTTTGACACCGAATGCGGAGTTCGTTAAAGACCGACGACCAGTTCGCGCTTTCTACTTTTTTCCCGCTTCCTCCTCTCCCCCTTCTAGCCTGTCCACCGTTGCCTGCTTCCTCCTCCCCCATGGTGAGGAGGATCTTCTGCCTTCCAGAGTCTCGTGTCTGGTCGTCGGCCTTTAAGGAGTTGATGAATTTGCTCGTTCTCTGGAATTTTGCTTGACACCTTGCCAGCTGTCGTCTCTGCCGTATCAGGTCCTCCTGGTGTTCGGCGGATGGTTTTACGTGGTGTTCGCGGCTGTGGAGCTCTTCCTTTTCCTTTTCAAAGGTACCGAAAACTTTCAGGGAACCTTCCAGCTCGGTACCAAGTACCGGTTACAAAGTACCCGTAGCAAAGAGCGTATCGGGCTACCGCTCCAATGTCGGGTACCGAAAACTTCCTGGGAATCCTACAGCTCGTCACGAAGTACTCGCTACGAAGAGCGTATTGTATCGAGTTACCACCCCGTCAGGTAACGAAAACTACCAGGGAATCATCCAGCTCGTTACAAAGTATCCGTTACAAAGAGTGTGTCGAATTACCGCTCTCATGTCATTGTCATTGGAGGTGCCAGTGTGCATGTCTTCAACTTTATTCAATGGGAGTTTCGCGAAAGCTCCTTTTTGCACGATTAATGTTGTGCAGACACGTACGTTTCTGGCCAACATAATCATGGTAAAATAGTATCGATTGAATTTGCGGACTATTGTGTTGCTTTTTGCGTGTTTGTCAACAGTTGGTGCAGGCTGTTTCAGGTCAACAGAAAATAAAGCTGTAGATAAAGATTTATTTTTGTGATGCCTCGGTTCTTATTCGAGGGCAGTTTCCCTACGGGGTTTTTAATATTTTTGATAAATGTTTTTTATAAATCTTGATAAGACCGGCTCGGGGGTCACCCTTCAGAAGCCTGATCACAAGAGACAAATCAGCGCAGAGAACGAGGTAATAAGTAACAAAGACAGTGGGTGTGCAGACGATATGGTGATATAGTTAATCATATTGTGAAACACCCAAAACTGTGGCGAGGTATTTGGGTTGACTCTTTTCTCCTTTTAGCAAACAATGTCTGTCTTGGAGACAGTGCTTGTAGTTTATGGGTCTGGTAAGTGCTGTACTGTCTGGAGTGATTTCTTTTTCTTGAGGGTTTGCAGTCTATGTGGAAAACATTGTACATGTCTCAAGGTCGTATTACTTCTGTGAGAGAGGGTTGTGCAGTGTATGTGAAAGTGTCTGGTGGTCTCAAGGTCTTGCTTCATTCACTTGTTGTGCTAACAAAGGCTGTGTTTGTGAAGAAGGTCATTTGTATGCAAGGGTAGAGATCAATAAATCAGCTCAGTTTGAGACATTTCTCCTCCTGGGTCTTTTTCTTCGACTTAACAGGTTTTCGTTTATTCCTCACCGCGGTCTTGGGTGTTACACAATATGGTCAGAAATGGATTGCAGGGTCCCTCGAAGCCTTGGTGAGCTTTAGCAACATGCCCACCTGTGATCACTGCATGGCCACACAAGGCAGTCTCTCAAGCTTCTCTTTACCACATTGCATGAGCCAACGGACGACGTCTCTGTCCAAACATGGCGGACACTGTTTGCATTGTTGCAGGAATGAGCCTGCCCTACCCTAAGGGCAACATGGCGTCAGAAGTGTGCCTGCTCACCTTCACCACTGTTGTAGAGAGCGTCAGGCTGTCCCTGGGTAAGCCATTGCTTCTCCCTCCTTGGTGGCTCTTGTCGGCATGCATGAACTTGCCGGCGGATTAGCGTGCATTATGGAGCAGTCCGGAGGCCTCCAACGAGTTTTAATCTGCTTCACCGCAACATAGGACTGAGATGCGGAAGTTGGCATTTTAGGTCGAATTCACTCACTTGCAACCAACTCAAAATAAAAAAATAGCTACTCTCTCATCCACAAACTCGTTATAAACAAACTCACCTTCAGTCTCTCACTCGCTTGCCAAATGCATAAACTCACCCCACTCTGAATGGAAAGCGCCGAATAAACAAGGACGAAGAAGGGGACAGAGACGTCCTTGTTTATTCTTCGTCCTTGTTTATTCGGCGCTTTCCATTCAGTGATGTACCAACTAGCCCATTTATCTATTTTATCACCCCACTCATGAGCTCACCAAACATGCGAACTCACCAAACTTGTGAACTCACCGAACTCGGGGACTTGCCAATCTCATGAACTCACCGAACTCGGGGACTTGCCAATCTCATGAACTCAGCGAACTCGTGAACTCGCTGAACTTATGTCCCTTACTCATCCTTGAACTTGTGAGGCTTCGAGGCTTACGAACTTAATTACACCTTATGCCCGAGGGCAAGGGTGAGTGCATGAGCTAGTATTGCCGAGGTATACCGAGATGTAAGCGTGATTAGGGTTGCCACCTTTCCTCGAAGAAAGAACCGCGGGGGGGGGGGGTTGATCTGGTAAAAAGAAAAACGCAGTGTTGGCAGTCTTTAACCTACATACTATTCAATTTATTTTGACACGACCTTCCCAAAGTGAAGCCAATTAACATAGATATTTGATAGTTCTATAGCACATGTAAGTAGATAAATACGCAACAATGAACTCAATAACATGCATACTAGATACATACCATTTAGTCAAAAGTAAAACGGCAAAAACAAATCTCACACTTCTACTCGTCCTGTGCAGCAGGGATGAGTAAGCACTCAAGCATTAAATGAGCCATTTGTATTCTGCACTGCTCCTGCCATTTGGGACACACGCAGGCCACAATTTTGTTACAGATGTCAGCCTTTCTTGGAGACAGCCGGCGCATGTTTCAGCATTATTTCGTGTTTGGGAAAAGACCTAAAAAAGTACCAGATAAAAAAACAAACAAAAAAACGACAGACTTTAAAAGCAGTGAAGCAAATATTTTTTTTCAAACATCATGTGAACATATACGACTGAAAAGAAGACAAGCAAAAAAGTGGGGAAGAAGCTGGAAACGCAATGGCCAGCCGCCACGGGCGATAGCACCACGCCTGTCCGTTAGGACGCCAACAATCGTTAAAAGTCGTAAAACAATTTTCACCCCCTTTCTCCGAAGGCACAGACGGCTATCAGAATGACAAGCAGTTCCGTGTAGTAATCGTGTGTTGCCCGCACCACGTAGGCTCTGGCTTTCTCCCATTTCCCTCTCATTTCATTTATTTACTTTATTTATTTGGACATAGCATCAGTCCCTTACGGGACCAAGATAGGGGGATAAAAGGATTACTCAATGGTTATAATAGCCCAACAATCACAGTCTGCGCCATCCTGCACTGGTATGAGCACAAGAGAAACAGTAGTACAATAAAAGTAGTAATAGTAAAATAATAGTAACACAATAAACAGCCGGAGGCACCACCCGCTTGATGCAGTCGTTTCTCAAGCCAGCTAGCTTGCATGCTTTCTCTACTTCGGAGTCCTCAAAAAATGTTTGTGTACTTTGTGTAAAGAAAAAAAAAATCCGTTCACAAGCACTTTGTGCTAAATTTTGCGTTGACAGTTAAGACTCCAGAATATATTTAAAAATGCCCCCCCCCCTGAAAAAAAGTAATATGTTTAGATAGTTGAAAAAAAAACAACGTCAAATGACAGTTGGTTTTAGATACAGAGCAGCAACCTTTTGCAAAATTACTAAAGCACCGAGAATGCTGGCAACGTAGGTATGCACAGTGGCGTATCAACTTGTTTTTGAGGGGGGGGGGCAAACCACCCCCCCCCCCCCCCACCCCTGGGTCGTATACTTTTACTAGTGACGGGCCGAACTTTTGCCAAATCTTGGGATTTGGCAGAGCCGAACTTTTGCCAAACTTTTCTAAAGATTCGGCAAAAATACACCGTTACCAGACTTAACGTTGATATTTAATTTTTCTCACAACAAAAGGTTTTTTTTTTTTTATTAACGTAAATACATGTATAGTGCCTATTGACACAGTTATTACTAAATAAGGTGATATTCTGCAAGATAATTGTATCGATGTCGCTTTTGTGTGTTAACTTGCAATTTTAGTGTCTGCTTCCAGAAAGTGGCATGACAACGATGTTGGGTAGTAGTCGGCGCAGTCACGAATCACGCTACGAGAGTTTTGATTTTGAGACTTCACCAGCTCACGCCTGCAAGTGTGTTTACATTGTTAAAATAAAGGCAATCACTGCGTTCTTACTTTCTCTGGGAGTCGCCGTTTCGTGCGCGAATACGAATGCAACGGTTGCTGAGCCTTCACCAGAAGAGATAACAATATTGTAAATATGCATGTTTTTCGATTTGAGTTACTTGACGTCAGCTTTGCATGAAAGTGTGCATTCCATATTCTCAACGTGCCGTTTTTAACCTTTAAAATTCCGGTTTCTGGTGTTAGGACGCACACGGGCGTTTAGGAAGATGGGGAGATTTAGGAATGTCGGATGTGCAACGTTGAGCATGATAGGTAGTTATGCGTTTAGTTTTATGCAGATACATGAAAATCGTGAAATAACGCGAACTAAAAAGCAATATTATTCTGTTTTGGCACAAACTACTTGTGAGCCGAAAATAGGATTGTTATATCAATAATAATAATAATAATAATAATAATAATTTTATTTGCACAAACTGGAAGGGGCCCATGTGGTGGTGTGCTGGGCTAGGCAGATAGGTGAAAACCCTTACGCAGGGCGCCTGCCAGCCTGCCACCACATGTGAAAAAACAAAACCGATATATAAATGTACAGAATATACACACTACAGAGAGTGCATAAAAAGGAAAGAAAAGAAGGGGAAACATGTATCACATTATGACGAGCATGCCAGCTGCATCCAATTTCCAATGAAGTATGAAGTATCCCATACATTCTGCCAAGCTCTCGTGGCTCTGCCCCGTTTGATGGCAGTGGGCTGCGAACACTGAGCGTGATTGTCAGTAGTCAGTCAATGTTTCAACTACCTCGTTTCATCAATGAAAATGTCAAATGAAAATCACGTTATCCAGAATGCTCCGCATCATTTGTCACTTGCGCAGTGGACTGCTTAAATTACTGGTCGATCTTCTATATTTAAGGCAAAAATTATTGAAGAGAACCACACTCGCTCACAAACGCACAGTTACCGTGTCGCCTACTCCACACCTCACCGTAACCGCTGGTTGTACTAAACTGTGCGATGGTAACTGCGCGGTGTCCATTTGCGATCTATGGCCCGTCGCGTTCGTGCGCGTAGATATTTGCCGAATCTTTGCCGAACTTTCCTTCTAAATTTAGGCATGTGCGGAACTTTGCCGAATCTGAAGTTCAACAAATTCGGTCCATCACTAACTTTTACGGCGCTGGTGATAGACCCCCTAGCAACGACGCTCACGCCGGGTTGGCTGCTAGGCAACGCGCGGGAACTTAAATTTCGGATTCGGACAGCGCGTGTATCACTCGAAGCGTGTTAACCCCTCCCCACCCCACACGGCCTGCGTGAACGCCGCTTCGCGGCGTCAGTGTGCGGCTGCTAATTGCAAAACTATTAACCCATTTAGCCCCCCTCCCCCTTCTACCCCCGTACACGCCGCTTCGCAGCCGGCAACCCAAGCCCCACTGTCCCCCATGCACCTCCGTAAATGGAGTCCCATACGATTTAGTTCAGCGATGTTTCGTCGACAACATTTGTTTTTTTCAGTGTTAATCGTAAAAAAGAAATGTCGTAAATATCGCCAAATGCCTCGACAAAACAAAATGTCCGAGGAAAAAAACAAAAGAAGTAAGCCCACACCGTGGATAGAACCCGGGTCTGCTATGTATGAGGCAGACATCTTACAACTAAGTTACGCTACTGCTTCGGAAACTCGCATTGTAGCCACTGCCTATGTTGCCTATGTTGACGCCTGCGCGTTAAAAATATGCTCCCGCGGGTCGGGGGGTGGTGCCCTTGGTATTCCTTGGGCGCCGCTCGCCAGTGCTTGCCCTGCCCAGTGGCGGCTGTTTCAGGGGGGCAAAACACATGCCTTGCCCCCCACTCTGAGAACTGGGGGGGGGTCAAGTGCCCTCCCTTCGGTTGATACGTTCATGAGTATGCATGCCGCACGTGCTCACCTCATCCGTATTAAAGATTCCAAGTAAATAAGTAAAATAAGGAATTTCCAAACACATGTGCATTCCTGCTTTAGAGCAGCCACTGCTGCCAAAGGCAGCATGTGCAGCATGTTGCCACATTCGTGGATCGCTTCCGGGTGCTTGGGTGTCCTAGAAGAAATCTTAGTTGCACGCTCCTGCACCGTGCAAGGTTTAAACGCTCAACACGGATGGAGGGGCGGAAATAGGCAATATAGGACATGCGAGTGTTGTATAACTGGATTAACATAAAAAGTCATAGAGACTAGCAAAAATTGTCTCAGAATTGCGAACATAAATAGCCAATGCCAGATTAGGGAAACCATTTGATCCACAGAGGAACCGATACAGAACTACCAAATCTCCCTCACGTCCGCCGAATTTGGTACGGCAGCTGCATCGTCGCGTCTGTGGCACCATGCCACAGACGCGAAGAGTGCGGCGAGTGCTTGGTCGAAAGCAGGCGGTTACCGGGCGCTCGCCGTACTTGTCGAGAGGCAGCGCCACGAGCACGACGGCGCTCGTCCTGCGTCGTTCGTTTTCTCCCCTCCATCCTCGTTCTTTGCATCGTCTAAACCGCGTCGCGTATAACAAATACCAGCTAGCCGGGTTCCTGATTTGATTACGTGCAGGCAAGCGCGGCAACCTGACGGAGCGGAGCCCCTGCGTGCTGCTGTCCCTGCTGCTGACCGTGCCGGCCGCCCTCTCGTCCGTCTACTTCCTGCTCTGGCAGACGTACGTGCTGCGGCTGGACGTCGTCCTCGCGGCGGTCCAGCTGGGCTTCCAGGCGCTCCAGAGCCTCTTCGCCCTCTCCAGCGTCCTGGCCTTCGGAAAGTGAGGGCCGAGCCCGCTGCCGGGCATCCTCCTACGGTGCCCGGACGCGTCTCCGACCATCGCGTTTACCACGTCCTAGAAAGTGTTCCATCGGTTCATGCCCGAGCACGTCAAAGAAGCGTCGCACCGACTGGCACCGACCGGCACCGGCCGTGGTTGTGGCGGTGTCACTGCAGTGGTGATGGACGTGGCAGACGCCCGCTCTGCCGCTTGTCGCTTTCCGGTTTCACATTCTGTGGGAGCTTTGGCAGCCAGGAGATGGGACGCCGTAATGACAGCGACATTCGCATTTGCTCGCGCTTTTTGCCGGAACTGCGGCTTTTCCGACGTCATTTGCTGCCACTTGGGGACGACCTTGGACGTGTCGGCGGGATAGGACACGTCGGTCGGAGTCGCGTTCCAGGCATTGTGTCCGACGGCGGAGGCTAGAGCCACTATATAAGCCGGACTTGAGAGCAATGATGTGCCATCTTGGTGGTAAAAACAGGCCTACTACGGGTCGCCCTTTTCGGACGCGCAGTGGGAGACGGCGGGTGCATCACTGGGGCGCGTTAACCCACCCGGTCTCCGCCACATTGCGGCGACAGTCTGCGGATGGCTCTGTAAAAAATATGAACCCACCTGGCCCACCCGTATACCGGTGGCCCGAGCCTCACCATCCCCCATAGCACCTCCGGAAAGAGAGTCTTGTCTACTATGGCTCGTCGCGTGCCATTTCATCGAAACTCACTTTACAGAACGGGCGTATTTCATCGAAGCACGTTTCGGAAAAGGTGCAGCCTCAGTTCGAAGAAGTGCCGTTTATCGGAAATGGTGTTCCGTTAGCGAATCGGGTCGGCCGGTATAATCGTATCTCTATGCCACTGGCACGTGTTTACTTTCCTCTGATTCCAATTCCTCTCTTTTCCTCCCCAAAAGTGTTTTGAATACAGGCGGGTCGCGACATGCACGAAGACTTTCCAGTCATACCCACGCACCTTTCTGAATGTGCCGGCCACCCGAGTCCCCGAGCGAGCGACTCATCGATCGGCTCGGCTCGGACGTCCGCTGAACGAGCCGACGTCGGAGTGATTAGAGGAATTCGCCGAACTGCGTTTCTATGAAAACGAATTTGCTAAAAGGAGTTTCGCCGCCATTTTCTCTAAACTGAGTTTATACAACGTGATTCGTTAAACGGAGGTTTCTAGACCGACATTCGCTAAAATGAGCTTCGATAAAATGGATACCTCTGGCTTAAAGGGGCCCTGCAATCATATTTAAGCGTCTACCTTTTTTGCGGTTTCCACGTCTCTTGGGGTTCGGGCAAGCCAGCGGGCACGGACAGAGTAACTAAATATCAGTGCGTTATATTTTAACCGGACGACGCGAAAACCTCCTCCACCGACGAGGGCGACCCGCGGTACCGAAAGCGCGCAAAATGCGACGTCTTAGGTCCTGGCCTTACTACTGGTCAGAGCCGCTAATAGCTTTTTTTTAGTCGAGATACAAAATATAAGTGCCGCGAACCGTTTCAATTATGTATGAAAGTAGTTTTTGTTCAGTATTTTAGATCAGAAAAGAAACAAATGCAGTTTATAAAGTACGGAAACAAGAAATGACCCGTCGACATACCCGCCACCAAGCGGCGGAAAAAGCGGCGCATACTAGAAAGGGCTAGTGGGATGAGGCGCCGATGAACGGCGAGCGTAGAAAGGTCCCGGAGCGTAGAAAGGCCATTTGGCGGTATGGCAGCGCGAAGTGGCTCCCGTTCTGTACTGATCTTTACCCCGTGTTTGCTGTCGTTTGTGGCCAATGAAGTGTTATGCCGAAATAGTCTTTAATCGCGCAGCAAATGCAATGCGAGCCGCCCTGGCCGCCCGCTTCATACAGCCTATCCAACACACTGTTTAGTGGCGCCCTCTCGAGCCGTCGACACGGAGTGCGGCAGCCGTGAGCGCTCGATGAGCTCAGTATCCCTCCTCTAGTTCACGGCCAGTCAAGCCAGGACCTACGACGTCATGAAGGCGGTTATTTTTTGCTTGTTTTTGTAATTCTAATTTGCCTAACTTTTAAAATAAAGCGAATTTTGCGAAAAGAAAAGTTGCATTAAGTTACTACGTTCAGTGCGCTTAGGTTCGGTGCAAATTAAAACCAGTCAAAAAGTTGTTGCAGGGCCCCTTTAAGACTATTGCTGGCAGTTACGCGAGGGGCAGAAAACACTCTTTCGTCCTCCAGAGGCTCGAAATCGGTCGGAGCAAACTGACGTCGTCCAAGCTTCCAGACACTGTATCTAAAGCTCGGGAAGAGGCACTTTAGAACCCTAGCTGTTGCCAGTTGTGCCCGCTCTGCAGTATGTTGCGGGTTAAAAACAGTGTGACAAGACCCTCCCACAAAGATCTCCACGATCGGTGCTTTCTTTTCCAGCATTCACTCTGCTAAAGTGGAAAGAGGCAAGGGAGGAACTTGTCCCGCTTTTGGCAGGACAGTATCGACGCAACAAAATGGCGGCACTCGCGAGATAATTGGAGAATAGAGCGTGGGTATACCACAAGCATAGCAGTGGCTCTAATTGAAACCAGCGTGTTTGGGTTTTTCAATCACCGGCACCGGAGAACGAGGTGGGGGCTTTCTAAAAGATGCCCCAAATCGTGGAGCTCGCCGTAAAATGGGCAGAAAAAAGCGGTGCCTGCGTGTAGTAAGCTCGGAACTATCGCCGAAAGTCTGCTTAGTGGATTTTGCCTTACGAGACTCACAGGCATAGCTCAGTTTCTGCGAAAAAAATTGAAATACCTTTGACATTATTAATGGCCGACGTCGACACGGGCGATTGAGTCGCCAGAGAGTCATCTATATTGTTTTTACGTGCTCCCGAAAAGCCGACGCCTCGGTAATCGTGCTCGACAGGGGCCCTAACCCACATGGCGGAACCAAGACATCGCTGGCTGCTGCGATTGGTCAGTGCCCAACTGCAGCAGGTGGCAATGTCTTGGTGCTGCCATGTGGGTTAGAGCCCCAGGTGGTCAAGAGATTAGTCAGAAACAACTTGAAGGGGCACTGAAGTCGATCTTGAGATCGTCCTTTTGTGGTGACAACTCAATCTAGGTAGACGTTCTAAGCATCCAAACAAATCCGAAACCACAACCGTGCGTAGCTTATTTCCTCATTAAAAGCGTGTTCAAAAACCGCGACACGCCCTTCTTGGGAAGAATTCTTTTCCGAGTGAAATAGTCAATGAAGGGCACTTGTCGGCGAGTTGCAAGCGATGCCTTCGCCGAGGAGTCTTATCCAAATGTGTGCCTATCAGACACTGTTCGAAACGAGTTATAATAAAATCATTCGGAATCTGCGCGTATTATAGGACTTTCATTGGTCCACACAATGTAGTCCGTGAGAAAATGGAGTCCACATGTTTTTCTATTGCCCCGAGATGAATAGGCGGTTTTGTAATTTAGCACTTGGTACGTGTGGTAACTAACACCTTTTAAACAGTACAAGATTAAAAACGACGTTTTCAAAAATGACTTTAGTGGCCCTCTAAATGCTGCGAAATTTTAGTCGCAAGCATTAATATCTGCTGATTGGGATAATTTGATTAAAAAGAAAGTCGTAGAGACTAGCAAAAATCGTCTCGGAATGTGTTCATAAATAGCTAGCCTGAGATATTCCGTGAAGGAACAGATACTAACATGGTCATGCTCGTGGCACCATTTATCGATAGGTGCATCGAGCAATCTGACAAAAGCAGATGGTTACCAAGTGCTTGCTGTACTTGTCGGTAGGTGGCGCCACAAGCGCGACTCTCAGGCAGCCGTAATTAACGTCGGTGGTTAGAAATGTCTAGGCTGTTGGTCTAAGTTGGCCTAAGTTTTCGCAGGAACAGAGCTCCACTTTGAAACTTCATAAGGTAAAGTCCATCACTAAAATGTCGCCTTGTTGAACATTTCAGCTCCTTACATGGAGGCACTAGTCTTTCTGGCTCTTCGACTTGTATACACCCTATGTACGCTAATAGCACAGTGACGTCTCATTAATATGAACACTTCTGTTCCCCCCAAGAAAGCGACCATACAGATGAGACGAAAGTGCATGTATTCACCCAGTTCCTTCCCGAAAATGTTGTCTATACAGAGGAGTACCCGTACTGACTGGAGTCTGTGGGGAGAGTTTGCATGCATCTCGTTTGCGAGCCCACTTGGACATCTCTAGTCAGGAAAAGACGTTCGAGAGGGCCACTATTGTATACTTTCTGCAAGGAGCTTATTTATTTTGCTGCCAAGGTCATTCTACATTGATCGACATGTGTTAGGTTAACAATAAGCCAGGGTTAGGTGTGCATAAGAAGTACCTATTCGAACTAATTAATTGGTGCATTCTCAAGTTCGGAGTGAAACCTACATTAGTACCAGCAAGAAATGCTCCAAGTGAGAGTAAAAAAAAATAAATATATGATCACGGTGAGAAAGACTGATAAGTTCAAAATGTGCAACACGCCTTTCAGGGAAGAGAAGGGCGCCTGAATGGCACTGCCTATGGAAGATTTGCTTTGATTTCCGACACACGCTGCGAGATGGTGCTACGCGACTGGAGAGGCCGCAAAGCGCACAATCTCATTAGTGCGTGGTTTTTACCACTGATCCTGGATAGCTCAGTTGGCAAAATGGAGACTTCAAATCCTGCTGTTGTAGTCTCCTGCGTCGGTTTTTCCATACAACCGACCGTTACAGCTAAACGTTGCAGAGCTCCATGGAAATCGGCTGATAAGACACATTCCGCATTATTATAAGCACTTGATCCTGTTTAGAGTTCAGAGGGGCAGGGATATCGGGTTTCGGGTTGCATTTTGTTTTGCTCTAAATAACACGTGTGGCATCACTAATTGCGAAACACAAGGTAGAATATGTGGAGACCTTAAATAATTTATTAGTGCTTTGTGCGACGGTGCTCGTTGAATTAGTCATGAATCGTTGTTGGGGCACATCAGACGTGCAGCCGAGTCTGCCAGTTGACACACACAAAAGAAACAAGCACGTGCCTTTCACTACTGCTTTATTTCCGGTAAGTAGACTGAAAGGGTGTCAAGAATACACATGCTGCATCTGAACATTCCAGTGGCAAAATAGCATTTGATCTCTGTTCGAAGCAAACTTTGCATGAACCAGAAGCAAATGGCCTCCATCAGAGGCGTAGTCGGAAATTCCCGATCGGTGGATCCGTACAGCGAATCACTGCTGGGCCTGTTTGCATGCCCCAGACACAATTTAGAAGTCAATTTGGAAGATACAGGAAGAGGGGTGGATCAAGGATTGTGACCACTCTATCCACACCACTGGTCTCCGCTTCTGAGCCTAATCTAAGTTTTTTACTCCCGACATGAGCATAATCTCTTGGAGAGAAAATGGTTGTGGCATCCAGTCAACACTAGTCGGTGTTTCTACATGATTGTGATTGAAACGCAAATACTACATGGTGAAGAGCTAGCATTTTCCTTCTCTCAATGTGAAACCAAATGCACACGGCACTATACAGAAAAATGTTTGCCATGTTCCGTCCCTTCATATTTAAGCGCGTCGAAAATTCGACGGTCATTGCGTTCAATACTCGTCTGCAACAGTCTACTCTTGCGCAAGTGGGGATCAATAAAGTGATATTTTCTATACAGGTTTCGTCGATTTTCTGTGTTTTCTGATGTGCAGTTATTGTTACAGCTTTCACTGAATTAAAAAAAAAAAAATGATGGATCTGCATTCAAACAGTCACAATATACCTTACGTGAAATTGCTCGGTGGTCTGACAACTGTAAGAGCGTCACCAATTTGGTGTTGGCTAGCGTCGTCGGTACCGAAGCACAGTGGAGGCATTGGAGACAACCGTACGGGCAGTGTGCGAGGGCGCGGCAGCCGTGTTTTCAGCCTTCTGACCACGAAATGTGGACAAACCTACTGCAACAGTTTGACAAAACTCTCGGAGGCCCATGCACACTGGAAACAACCTTGTCGAAATAGCGGAGAAAGTCCTGCGCTTTCTGCCGTGGAAGCTTACACACTGTAGGCTTGTCAGCCAGCGTGCACGGGCTTCCCAAGTTTCGACAGACAGTTCCGGTAGATTGATTAAACTGTTTGCCCACATTACATGCTCGGAAAGCAGAACATGCGACGATGCTTGCCAACGTTAAAATAGCGACGCTCTTATTGTTGTCAGACCACCGAGCAATTTCACGTAAGGCCTGTTGGCTAGCACGCACGCTTATGTTGGGATCGTCCCGAAGCAAGAATGCTTTGTGGATCTGCAACAAATAAATAAAACGCACCGACAACATTCTTACTCGCAAAATATGGCAGACGAGCAACATTCCCATTATACTTGACGACAGTCTCAGTCTTCAACTCTGACCTGCAACGTATTTGAGGACCATCCCCGTACTTTTCCTTCTCTACGAACCAAAGAAAACAAAAGCTTTGGGCAAAGTTAAAGAAACGCAGACACATTGTGGACATCCAGCGTTTAAACGAAGGTGGCACGTCGCAGGACATGGGCGCGAGTTCTATAATACAAAACCTAATTACCCGGCACAGGAGGGTAGTTTTTCTCCGCAATGTATCTTGTGAGCGCAATTACATCCCCGAACAAAGCGACGGGTTACAGTACCGCAAAGCTTGCTACGTCTACGGCTATGCAGCGGCTCTAGACGACGGCCATTCCAAAAGCGGCCGCTTCGCTGGTATGTACGAGACGAAGGCAGTCCCCTCTACGTACTTGCGTACACTTCGAGAAAAAAAAATGCTCGGCGTACGTATCTGCCGTGGCCTGCCGTATGATTGCCGGAGACAAGGGAAAGTGTTCTTTATGCGAGGAATACGAAGACTGTGGAACGGGAAAGGAAAGCTGGTTCGAAACACCTACCTTCGCTCCTAAAATAAAATCTTCAAACCGGACTTTTTTTTTTTTTTTTTATTGCGGAAAGATTTGTTGATTTTGTTTTCCTCTCGCACCCAATCACAAATGGTACCTTCTTTCTGCTACATTACTAGCTAAGAGTCGCCCGAATGTGAAGCCTGATCGCAAAAGTGCGCAACGTTGAGCATCATGGGAATCTCGATCGAGACGTGGGAATGAGGGTACGTATGTTGCAAGTTTAGTTGGTTTGTGCTAGCGGCACGCCATTCCGCCGACGAAAACTTACTTCTGACTGCAACGCGCAATGGCGTGTTTGCACTCAAAATTGATGTGACATTTACGTTATATGGAGGAAGCCAACTTTAAGTTTAACGGTTCCTATTAGCCAATTTTGGAAGTGCAACTTTAACTGTGTTTCAGTCTCTTAGGCGCTGTTTTTCAATGTTTAGTGAGGGTCCTTAGCGCAGGTGTAGAACACCTCTCAAATCTTGAGCATGATCCTCAATATTTAAAGAACAAAAAAAAAAAAAAAAGAAATGAGAAGCTACAATTTCTTAGGAGCAGCAAAAAGCGAGCACACGACATCTCCTGGTCCAGTCCGTCTCGAGGGACAAATGTGAAGGCGGCCGTAGCGAGCTGCGGTTTGAGTGCAACTTTTGATCGCTACACTGATGCTACCGCTCTGTTATTTACAAAATCCCAACCATGCATTCTCTATGCACCAGTGATGTAGCCAGGAAGGGAGCTTATACCCCTCCCCCTCCCCCAAAAAATAGAAATGCCTGGCTACGCTACTGTTGTGCACGCTCCTTGAAGTAGACGAATAATGTGGCACCTGCCTCTTCATATTTCGGTCACTTGTGTTTTGAAATACATATATGGAAACTAAGAATGCCCGGGTTTGTTAAAGAGAGAAAGTCGGAACGTGGTAGTTGGTGTCATTTTTAAGATTACCGAATACTCCGAGCGAGAAACATCTACTATATCACTCCCTAGGGCTGAAGTGAACACTTTGTTATAACTTGAATGCAGCATTTCTAGGCTCAGATATGGACCCGATGTAAGTGACAATTCAAACAAACTTGCAGACGGTTGAGCTTGTTTATGAAGAATATAGCTGCGACTTTTGCAAACATCCCGTCAAACGGTTTATTTGATCCAACTGCATCGCTTTAACCGGTTCTCATACCTTCACTTTTCTGTACTTGTTCTCCATAGAACACACATGGCCAAAAAGTCAAGTGGCAGAAGTTCCTCCTACCACTGCATCCTTTGTCCACTACAATTTGCATTCATTGAAAATACGCAGTGGGGTTCTACTTATCACATGCAACTCCATCGTTTAAACATCGAAATAAGCGCTAATAATACTCAAAAAATATTTCCAAATACATAATTACTATAATTGTACCTGGCTACAACCAGGTTACCTATATTGGTGTTTTGAGTGGGCACTTAAGATCTCACTAAAAGTTCACTGAATGCACCTCTGGACCACCTCAATGTCACATGCACTCTGTGCACCGCTACGCTAGACGTAAAACCAAACCTGATTGTTCAGTCAGTATAATTATCAAAAGCGTTACAACCACACCTCCAGTCGCTTAAAAACAAACTTTGGAACTACTCTGCACATTTAAGAACGTTTTGCGTGTCTGGACGCCGTTTAGCAGCTTGCATTGTTCTCGAGCTACTCATTTCCATCAGTCTTCATTAGCTAATTAATTTTGTATGCCTTTGCATACAAATCTAGTTCATGACCATCCCGTGTTGAATCACATTCAGCACACACGAGTTGCATCATACATTTAATCATTTCCTGTAAGGTAATTTCCATCCTGGGTACTCTAAAACTAGTAAAAGTAAACCTAACTGCGGCAGAACTAGCTAAGTTCCACATTAATTCCTAGGAAACTGAGCTGGCGCTTTAAAATCATGGCCTTCTTGCGACAGATGAAATCCCATTCTGACACAGTGTCGCGCACCCCGAGGTTCGGACCTTCGGCCTAAACGTGTTGCCCTCTAAAATAAATAGCCACGCAGATAAAAACAAATGTAGTATAGGGTTAAGAACTCAATAGAGCTGTAAAAGCTTGGACACTATGCCAAGTGGTAAGCTGCACTCATGTTAGTATGACTAGCAATAGTTACGACAGTAAAGAAAAGGTGGCCCATCAAATTTCTTTCTGGGTGCATGGTTGCGAGAAAAAAACAATGACCACACATCACTGTGTGGCTCTCTCAAGTTTATGAAAAAGTGACGTGGAGAGAAACATATAGTAGTTGTGTAGTAAAAGACAGTGCGACAGAACACTGTATACCAGGCACGGTGCTCGGTATACAAAATGGTTCTTGACCAAAATAAACGATCAGATCCGCAAGAGCTAAAGCTGCTTTTGATACTTGTGTGTCGACCCTCCTCTTCCAATCTCAGGGGGTTGAGTTCATTGATTAAGCTAAAGGAGCCTATCAGCTGCGGAACTAAATTGCAGACTTTCTGTCCTGGTGATTGAAAAGCCCAGAGGCATTCCAATTACACTCAATGTTCCAATGAACTGCGTTATAGGAAGACAAAATTTCGTAGAACACATCCCGTTGAGCACATTCGTTATAAGCCATTGAGACAAAAATAAAATTCACGTTATTAATTAATTACAGCTGTCAGTTAGTAAAAAAAAAAAAAAGAAAGAAATGCGACGAATAGGAGTGAAAAGAGCACTAATCAGTTCATTCTCAACCCTTAGCACAAGGCTGCCTTTCTGTAGTGTGACATCATCTATTCTTCATGTTTCTTATAGTATTCCTGTATGGGTACCCAGCATTATTTCCTCCCTTCACTTCAGTGGTCTATGACAAAGTAACACATAAAGCGGAAGTATGTGCAACTTCCAACGTCGTATGTCAACGGATGCTTTGTTCTTTAAATGGGCCTCTCAACCAAACACTGCGTTAACTTTTGCATTTGGCCAGAGCATCGCCAAAGGTTGTGGAACTTGTAGCTGAAGTTCGCAAAATGAAAAATTAGTAAATTGCAAAATTAACAGCAACTGTGAAATAGTTCATTTTGATTTTGAAATGTACGCTGCACACATTCCTTTCTACGGTCAGCAATCGTGCTTGCAGGGGTCAGGATTAGAATATTTGCTGCAGGAAAACTGCCGGGCAACATTGCATCTTCCGATACGTCACCAACAAAATTAAAAATAATACAAAAAAAATTTTTTTAAAGGAATTTTAAATTTAAAGTTGAGCAGCAAACCTGTCAGTAATCACCCATGTAAAGAATCTTCGATGGGGAAAAAAAAAAAAGGAAACCACTTTTGGTTAAGCAGTTGTCAACGAAGAAAACAAACATCACAATGTGGTAATTATGTCGACGTAACTGGCCCGCCTCATCAAAACTGTTTGTGACTATAGCCGCAATGACTTCTCTACCAACGCCTAGCAGTTCTTTTCCAGGCACGCAGAAATTGTTTCGGATCATTCGGAAGCGTTGTTTGGACTAGGGTAGTTGCTGCAGCAAACAGTGGCAGCACGTTGCTGCCTTTGTAACGTTTTCAAATACAGTTGAACCTCGATCTAACAAAATTGGATTTTACCAATTTCCCGATTTGACAAACAAATTCGGATTACCCGTGCAGCCTATGCCCAAAAAATGTCTTCCTCGATTTTACGAAGTTCCTGATTTAGTGAAATAATTAGCGGGTCTTGGTGATTTCGTTAAATGGAGGTTCAACTGTTTTAGCGGCCAAAAGTCACAAACTGTTGCACTCATAAAGTTGAAAGCATTCTCAATGGCATTACAGGAACAAGCCCCGAGCTAATTTCACGTCGTCCAACGACCCAAAACACTGGAAGATTTGTCACAGGGGTGTAGAAACGTAATTGCGGAAACCCGAAATAAATCTAGGCAGGAATTGCGCAGGTTCTGCGAGGGAACCTTTGGCACCAACACCAAAATAGGAGCACAGAAACCACGCTAACAAAAAAATAAAAGTTGCCAGTCGTGGCAAAGGACGCCGTCGTACACACTCGCGTCAAGCCTCAACGTGCAAGCTTGAAGTGCAAGGCACGCCGCAGGAAACAGAAAAAGGAGTGTAGTCAACGAGCACATACAGCTCTGTACATGTTTCAGCCCAACTGTCTGTTATTAGTCGGAGAAAAATGCAGCAGCTCCGACACCACTTTCATGGCACGTGCAGTGCACGCTGCCAAACAAGGCACAAAAACAACTAGAGCTGCTGGCAGAAAGGGCTCTCGGAAAACACCCTGCAAACAAACGGAACCGATCCGCGAGTCGAGAGTACATGGCCAGCTCGTAACGGGCGTGAATGGGTACGGCTACTGCCACCGGGCGAGTTGCGCTCGACAGCAAAAACGCTCGAGCCGTCTCTATGCTCAAAATCATTGCTACCAGGTGTCCGAAGCTCCATGGAAAATCGAAGGAAACGCCGTTTCATCCTCCAGAAATGTTAGAACAGTCCGCGAAAGGGCAGAACGACACAATATCTGAAGCCGGGGAAGTTGAGTCATAGTCTCGTTAACGATCGCTACTCATTGTGGTTGCTCCGTACCAAGCCCAGAAATGGCACTGCTTGCGAGAAGATGAGGGAGTGCCAATATTCCGAAGTTAGGTCACGCTTACCTCATTAAGGAGGCGGCTTGGAGGTTGAAATGCCATGTTTCGAGGATAAAACAATGAGACTCCGCTTTGAGCCTACCGTAAAATACCGGGCAAGCGCCCACTCAAACTTTGGACATAATCACAAAAAAAGGGGGATGGGCGCTTGTCCGGTCATCAATTTTACATATAAATGTACTGTGCGTATTTCCTCAGATCTCACAAACTTGGTAATGGGCGTTTAATGTGGAATGGGCGGATGCGCGGTATTCTACGGTAGCTCTACCTCCTGAGGCTTCTGTGAAGCAGAGTCAGCAATCCAAGGTCGGCAAAAAAGAAGATATGCAAGATTTCGGTTTGCAGTTGCTTGCACAATGCCTGGAGCGTACGCCGGTTAAAATTTGACGGCAAAAATGCCTACGTTGGTTGTGACGGAACTGGAATTATGACGGGAAGTTTGCAAGTGCAATCTGGCTGCAACACCCCCGCCCCCACCTCGAGGCTCCTGCAGAAAACAATCTTCCGTCTACTCTCCCCGTCAAAGAGTGCAAAGGCATCCAATCAAATGGTGTGACGACGCTGCACAAATAACGCCTAGAGAGCAGTTTCACGAGATGCCTTTTCACTTCTGGTAGGCCAGCCATGCTCGTGAATGGCGCCCGCCACTTTCCCCGTTTGTTTGCGCGCAGACGATCGGTTACTGGCGTCGCTTTTGGTATTGGTGGAGCGAAGAAGCACGGCGAGTGACGCTGTCGACGGAACTCGGCGAGTATGACGGAAAACATATTGAGGCCATGTAAACCCACGCTCACTTTGTCCGTTTCACATTTGGAATTGCCTCGGCTGCATCTACCGGGGCCAGCTTGGCCCCTCAGACGGGTTGACTTCTCGAGTGCCATTCATCTTGACTCCGACTAAAAACCGACGCATAAAAATTGAGTAGCGGCCGACGCCACTGCGTGTCACCAACTGCTTTGGCAACCACGGTCCATCAACGTAGAAACGTGCGGGATGATGGTTTCCGACACGGATTCTGGCGCGACTTTGAGCCGGAAGTAGGCCATGCGAAACTGCCCCGTAATTGGTATTTATCGGCCGCCACGATTGACTTCCCCGAGGTGGAGCAGGTGCCGACGATAAACATTGTTCTCTCGGGTAGATGAGAAGGGGCTCATTCCGAGGATGCGTCGCTATCGGTGCGTGCAACTATGGCCGCCGGCAAACACCACCCGTCGAATCAAATATAACCGCAGCATTTTTTGCAACGCGTTGCCCGTTGCGGCGCAAAAAAAAAAAAAGATGGGGTGTTTTCCGAGGTTTAACACAATGGGAGGGTTTGATCCAAAAGCCAAGCCAGCTTCCTCTTTGGTACTCGGGAGTATTGTTTCAGCTTTCCAAAAGCAATGGGGCATTTCCTCCCCTCGGTACAGTGCCTGGATGCCACGAAATGAGCTACGCCTCGGGTAACGGCACTCGGCCATCTTGGCGCCGCATATTGTTGCTGTCGGCAATGATTTGTTGTGTTGCGTCCTCCAGAAACGTTAAAACAACCCGCGACGAAGTGAAACAAGGTTTCCCGAACTGCCCGACACCATATGAAAAGCTGGGGAAGCCGAATGTCTTAACCGAAACAATCGCCCGTCGCTCTCTCTCGGCACTGGGGTTTGTGGCAAGTTTAGAAAAGCGGGACGAGCCCACAAAGCTCTCTACGATTTGTGGTTCCCTCCTCTCCAGCATTCCCTCTGCCAAGCAGAAAGAGCAGCGAGCTTTGCAAGAGGAGCTTGTCCCGCTCTCCCCAACCTCCGACAGACGATGAGCATCAAAGTGGCGGCACCTGCAAGAAAATGGACAATGGAGAGTGCCGACGCTCCGAAAGCAGATCATTTCGTGGCCCCAGGCGGGATGGGACGCCGAGGAAGCTGGTTGAAGATGCGTTCCCGGCGCCGTCCACTTTGCGAGAAGCCCAAAAAGCGGCTCTAAAAATAGATTTGCCTCCCGTCACGCTCGTTTTGAGAGCAACGTGGGGACGGGTCTGGGAGCGACTTTGAGTGCCTCGGAGCGGAGCGGGAAGCGGAAGACGATCCCCGTTGGCGTCTGCTCCACCGCTCCGGCGGGCGGAGGGCGAAGGCCGTGCGAGGACTCTACTTTGCAGCCGGCTCGGTGGAGAGCGGCACTCCGTCCAGCAGGGCGCTGTTCATCTCCCGCAGCTCCCGGTTCTCCGCCGTCACCTCGCTCAGCTCCTGCGCCAACAAGGGCGAGAACGTGCGTCAGCAACGCTACAACAAAGCTACTATTTGATTCGACGTGCGAACTGCCGGAAAGATGGCTGCTCCGACTTGCGCTTCCGACGTGGGAATCCCTCTACTGGATGGATGGATGGTTGGTTGGATGCCAATGGCTGTGTTTATTATGGGTAGTAGCTCACGCCACCTAGCCTAGAAACCTGAAATATTCCCCTCACCCTTTATGGGTTTTCTGACTTTAAAACAAATGCAACACTTTAATTAAATTTCATTAAAGTGCGCGTGTCTGAAGATTTTACGCGAGGTTACGTTTTTGCTCAAAGTTGCTTAATCAGGATGGACCACGGCGGACCTTAGGAGCCATCCCAGTGAAGCGAGCACCGCATACAAATTGCGTGACTACGCACTCCGTGCATTGCTGCGTGACACTCGCGCAGCATTGGAATGGCTCAAAGCATCCGCTGCTGGCCGTTGTAAGGTGAAAAGGAGTGTACTATTCGGGTCTCGAAGGTCTCGATCGGTCCCAGAAGGCCGGCCTGCTATGGACGCGCGAAATCAGCAGCTCGTTTTGTTCGTGCGGGGAAACTCCCTGGCGTCCATTGCCTTCACTTCAAGACGACGACTCGCATGACGTATTGCTTCCATGTGCTTCCCCGGTCCTCCTCTCCCGATTGGGCCTATCTCCATGTAACAGCATGGCGTTTGCACCATCTCTGCTGCCACTGGCTGTGGCCCTCTGACAGTCGGACGGTGGTACGGGGAACATCTAGCAAGTTGGTCGCCCGCCGGAGCCGGGCGGAGCGGCCAGACCTGTCTCGTCCGACGGTCGTTCTGACAGTTCGCACGTCGGATCGGACAGTTTTGACGAGCACGCGTTTCGTGCGTTTACAGTGAAACGGAGAGGGTTCCACGCTTTCGGCTGTTTTTTTCCTAAGATTCCGTGTTTTTACTTTATCAAGTTTTGATGTCGGACGAAAAATCTGGGTTTATTGGAGCTTACAATCAAAAAATTAGGTCAGGGGCACAAGACTGCCCAACGTCTAGGGTGGTGGTTCTCAAATTGGGGGTCTGTGAAGGCATTCTAGGGTTTTGCAAAGCCCTAAATCATCAGTCGAGCCTGGCAACAAAAGTTGTCTTTTTTCAGATTGAGAAGAAATGTTCCGGGTGAGTTTTCTCGCGTGTATGTCAATTAGAGAAGTCTACTTCACACTAGCCCTTAGTTATATCCATTTAATAAATTATCATAATTAAGCTATAGCTTTCCCTTCCCCTCACCAGAATCGGGGTCCCCCATCATGTCCGCCAATCCACAAGAGATCTGCGAAACATTGATCGTTGAGAACCACTGGTCTAGGCAATGTATGTGTCACTGGAATACAGTAGAATCTCGTTAAACGGAAATCGCTTAAACAGAATTGTTGCTTAAACGAAACAACTATCTCGGAGTTGTTTGGTTTTGTATTCGTGCAATGTAAAAGTAATCTCGTTAATCGGAACTCAAATTCTCGCACCTCCGGGTAAACGGAACCGAAAACGAAACTTTGTCGCCGGCATATTTTTCGCTATCGCAGAAAAGAAAAATAACTCTTGAGTAATAAAACAGTATTAAAAATGTTCTTAATACTTATTAGCTTTATTGCCAAAAATTAGCATGTACGCATGGTTTTGGGGAGTTTTCTTTTCTCATTTTTACGCATAGGTGGCTATGTTGGGTAGGCTTGGCTCAACAAGGCTTCTGCAGTTCTGCCAGTTCTGCTCGCATCTTAGGCCTAGTGTCCTATTTTCTGCGATGGCGGCCACGAAGCGACAACACCGTGCGCTCACGTTAGAAAAAAGATCAAAGTCATTAATGATTTCGATAGCGGTTGCTTCACGAAAACGGCGCTTGCAACGAAGTATGCCATTCCCAAAAGTAGCCTGACAAGGATTCTTCACGACAAGGAAAAGCTGCAGAGTGCGTTCAGCAGTACGCAATTTGGACCAAAGAGGATGAGGCTGCGACTCCCCGAACACGAAGAGCTTGAGAAGTGCTTGGTGTTGTGGCTAAGAAGAGCCTGGAGTGAGAACCTTCCTGTCACCGGACGACGTCATTCGAAAAAAGAGGTTGCTGGATCTTAAACAAACCAAGATCTCCTCGTTTTTCCTACTCAGTGAGTGATTGTTTTTAGACGCCCTGGAGAGCAGGGAAAGGGGGAAATGGAGAACATGAATATTGCTTCAACATTTTTACACGGTTTGTGTGAATATACAAAAGCAGCAATTTGGTGTTTTTGTCATTATTTTGCCTTCTACATTCACTTGCTGGTGTTTACAAATTGTGCACTTGTGGAAACAGCATTTAAGCTGGCCTTCAACATTTTTAGTGTACCTACACTACATACTCTCAGTAAATGAAACTCCTGATAAATGGAACAGATTTTCCTGGTCCCTTCAGGTTCCGTTTATCGAGATTGTACTGTACTTAGAAACCGTGCTCGTACCGATGAGGAAAAACAAAGAGACAACGCGTGCGGTTCCCAAGGAGCCTTGCAGACCGTTCATTGGGGGCTGTGTTCAGGGTCCCCCCAAAGAAAGCTCTAGACCAGGGGTGGCCAAGCTGCGGCTCGCGGCTCCGTCCCTCCCTCGCTCCCTCCCTCCCCCCCCCCCCCCTCCGGCCACCCTCCCGATCACACGAGCACTTTCCCAAAAAGAGAAATGAAACGAGTTTTAAATCGAAGGACAGGTAGCGGTTTGGTAGTCTTGAGCTACTGCTTGCTACCTTACGTACAGTTGGACTGCTTTTGACTCGGATAAATTGAAAGTATTTTGAGTTTCGTTTATTGCTCTAGACAAAAATTTGCCTCCCCCATACCCCCCCCCCCCCCACACGTCTCTTAGAAGTCTTGTGGTTTTCTTTGCGGGTCTTAGGCCGGGTCAGCCTGGCCACCCCTGGTCTAGACAAACATTTCTCCCCGTGAAGCTTGGGTTTTTCTTATTCAAGAATTATGGGTTTTTAGGCTTTCCCGATCTTACAAAAAAGGGCTTGCGGGTTAATATTCGGGGTTTGTCGGTATTTATCGAAAACACGGAACCCTACTCGTAACAAACTAGTTAGAAGGTAAAAAAAGAGCTTGAACAAAAAACATTTACACAGAGAAAGGACATACACGTAGTTGACTATCAACCATTCTTAACTATCTTCATCTTCTTCAACCCCCGGTCAAGTCTTTATCTTCAGCCTCTCAACCCCTACATGTTTATGATACTATTACAATTTTTAATTGTTTTTCAAACAAGAAAATTAAAAATTTTATTGTTTGAAAAATTGAAGTGTTTTTTGCTCAGGCTGTGTTTTTTTCTTCAATGTGTAAGTTGATGATATAATGTTTTTGCCCCAAAATGCATCTAGAGGACGTGTACCATATCCACAACTGAAGTGATCTTTGAACAAGTTCGCTCATTGGAGAGGTTAAAGGTGCAGTGCAACGACTCGCGGACTTTGGCCAATTATTTGCAAGAATCGTTCTACGTCACCTATAGAAGAAAGCACAAAAAATGTTTTTCTTACCTGCGTTAGTTTTTATTAAAAACATTATCCAGGTTGAAGGTCGAGGCAACCCCTCAAAGTGCACATTCCTTCAGAGAGGTGCGCAGTGACAGCATCACGATCATCTGGTGGGCTAGTTGGTTGATCATTACGTGGAATTAACAGCAAGTACGACAAGGAAGGATAGACAAGAGAGACAGGATCTCCCTTGTCTATCCTTCCTTGTCGTATTTGCGCTGTTAATTCCACGTAATGCGCAGTGACGTCACTGGGAGTGCCACGCTGTTAGATTCGGCTACAATAGCGCGCTGCTTTTGCTTAGCATCGTTGAAGGCTGTGGCTAGCGATCGAGAAAAAAGATGGTTCGCTGCGGGGAACGTGGGCAGGGTAGTGGGGGAGAGGAAATGGTTTTGTTAACTTTTGATAGATGGCACCGCAAAGCTTGCATACTCCCAATGACGTCACACATTTGTCCTGATGAGTGCCACACGCAGCTCCAGATAGGGAAAAAGTGAGTTTTTTCTTTAGCCATTATGCAGCAACATTGCGGTACTTCGGGGAAGGTGGCACATTTTCTGTCCCTTGTGCGAAGATAGACTGTATAAATAATATAAAACTGCAAATTCGTTCCACATTAAAATCGTTGTGCCGCCCGCTTTAAAATGAACAATGAATGTGGTAAACTGATGAAACGGATATGGCAGACCTTGGGGATGACCCACCTTAGTCAGGGCCAGCACCTTCCTCTCCAGGTTGTGGATGCGCACCTCCTTCTCCCTGACCAGCTGCACAAGGTTGCGGGACTCCTCACGCGAACGTTCCAGTGCCTGCAGTGCAACAGATCCAACGTAGGTCAAGCCGAGCCGCTTGCGAGAGTCGACGGTTAAATGAAAGAGCCGAAATCTTTTGCACGCGGGGCATCTGTAACCCAATGTATCTTGCTACGCTGTTCCAGATACGTTAATGGTCGTGGAATTGCCCCGAAATTGGCCTAGACTAAGCTGCCATACCGGCAAGTCCACGCCGCCTAGCCGGCAATCCTAAGCCGTCATGCTGGCACATTTAAGCTGACATATTGGTGAGGACAAGCTGTCATGCCGGCAAATCCTAGGTGCCGTGTTGGTAAGACTAAAGAATGGGACACAGGAGCGGTGAAAACGGGTGCTGCGCATCGGCGTGCGACGGTTTCCATAGCAACCGACTCTCGTGTCCCTACGTCACTGTGACGTACCGCCCACAGATCAGATCTGGCTGGTCCAGAAAATGTTGCACGGTGCACCTAGCAGCAAGCGGTGGAAAAGCAAATATGGCGACCGCTTGTTCGATCGATTCGGTTTGGGTTCGGTACTGTGTGTGGCTTGAACGCCCTTGTAAGAACATACTAGTCATCTGCAAAGTTATCTCAAGTCCTACGGATGACACGGAAGGTGTTGTGAAGTCACCATCTCAACTAGCAACCATCGTGTCTTTGCGAGCAACGACGGCATTGGCATTTCCGGTGCACCGCCATCTGCGGTATTAACATTTGGTTACAGCGTACTCAAGATATAAGTGCCCTTCAAATTAAGTTTGACATTTTTCTGTAAAAATGCCTAAATAAAATTGAAGGGTGCAGGAGATGTACCTCGGCAAATCTGGCTCAAGTGTAAGGTGCCACTTCATGGACCGGAGTAAACAGATTTTTATTTGTTTGAAGAGATGTTTTTTGTACATTTAGGCGTCGCCATCGGTAACACTCAACTCTGACAAGTTTTCTGCAGACTATTTTTTTTTCCATCAAATAATAATATAAATAATAACGATATATTTGTGTTGTATGTATGTCTATACAGCAGGAAGTTAGTTAGCCTTATTGGGCATCTGGTGTCTCAGCTGTAGATGACGAATTTAGCCAGTGCAGTACAACCGCTAGCCTGGGGTCTTTAATGTGCACCATGCAGTGGTGATAAACAACTGCACACCGGTACAATGCTCATGCAGATCGAAACGCTGATACAATCATGAAGATTGATTTTGCATACACTGTTTTGAACAACAAACGCAAAATCATGTACGCAAAAAAATGTGATTGCTCCCAGCCCAAACACGATTTTGGATTGCCACATGGAGACGAGGCTATTTCTTTGCGAGCACAAAGATTTTGCATACGCTACTCGAAAATTTTCTACTTGTGACAGCTTCTTACGCGAGAAGCCCCAATCGTTGCGTCAAAATTAATTAAGTTAATTGGGGTTATCTTAAGAAGATCATTAAATCACTCAAAGAATGCCGACGTACGACCGAGCAGGATGTAGTATCTTAAAATTGAGAACTTCAAACACATGTAAGAGTGATATTGCCGCCCGCAGGGACGAGAAAGCAACGCTCGGTAACAGACTTCTACAAGATTCGTGTTCATTATCCTACCAGACGTAACTTTCGCCCTGCTTTCTTGTTCTCAAAAGTGCCAGTTCATCCTCACCCCGAGCGCGCGACGCTAGAACCTTCTTTCCCGAACTTTCAAGATAGTGACGCACTGTAGATAAGCAGCTAAACGCAACCTTGTTGAGTCAGTCTCGCTCTCGCCCTCTGCTACGCCGCCGAATCGCCGCCCGCTCTTCTGCTGCCTCGACGCTCGTTCTTTATTTTTCGTTTGGCACAAGTTCGCCTATTAAACCTTCTATTTTCAGTTTACTGTTCGTCTCCTCGTCACCTTCATTCGTGACAATATTATGAACAAACAAATTGCCCGATGCTGACTTATCATTATTCCTAGCATCACATAAA
This sequence comes from Ixodes ricinus, assembly GCA_037355805.1. Lineage (NCBI taxonomy): Eukaryota > Metazoa > Arthropoda > Arachnida > Ixodida > Ixodidae > Ixodes > Ixodes ricinus. Next base: position 32,510 of record JAZHYW010063533.1, on the reverse strand, counting down.
ATGCAAGTTAAACGTTCGTTGCCTGTCACCCGAGTTGTCGTAAACAATTGACCTTTGAACCCTCATGCTGTTTAAGTCACCTACATAATATGGCTCGGTGCTAACGCCTAACCCTGCGCCTCATCCTCACACACATTCGATATGCTGAAGGCGAAAACGGTCAAATCGCGCTACAAAATTAACTCCATATTACAATGTAATGCAATTAGGTAGTAGATATAAGTATCAGACTACAATTTATGGAGTATAGCGGTGAAATGCGACGAAAAATACGAGTACAACGCATTCGCCAAGGCGCAAAGTGGAGTGTGGAGGGACGAGTCGAAGCAATCCAATTCCGAGATGGCAGCGCGGCCGAGGACGAAAAGGTCCCCAAAGACGGGAGCGGGCCCCACCTCGTCCTTCCTCTGCATGGCCTCCCAGGTGCCGTTGGAGAGGCCCCCTGCGGCTTGGGGGCAGCTGGGCACCGCCGCCGCCCGTGCTGCTGGACGTGGGGCCGCTGCTGTGATTGCTGTCTTGCGCCAGGCTCAGGGCAGAGTCGGACTGGTTCACCGCGCTGTCGTAGTCTTGGTTGTCCTCGTCGTCCGCGTCCAGGTCCGACGGACTGTCCCGACAACGGTGTTAGACAAAGTGCCACACACGGTCTTTGGTTGCAAAAATACCACCTAGAAGAAAAGGCGCGTGCACGACGTCGTCGTCGGTGGATCCTGCCTAAAGCGACAAAGGACCAGAGTACGCTGCAAAGCGGTAGAAGTGTCTGCCTTGGAGTCGCCGCATTCTGTACTCGTGGACAGAGTGCGAACTTGAGAGGCACAATATGCCCGAGCGTCGCCGAAGGTAGGAAGCTGGAGGCAACCGAAGATTTTCCCTGCCGTCCTCCCCTTGTTGCGAGACGCGAGCCAGACGACACCGGGTGGATCCACTGGCGACGACATTTGGAGCGGGAAGGTGCGAGCCTCGTCTTCTAGGTGGTATTGGTTGCAAGCAGAGGCTTTTACCAACCCCCGGGCCGTGTTACAAATCCTAAGGCCAGTTCGCACGTTTGCATTTGACCGCACTAAGAACATTTGGAAGGGCTTGCGACGGGAGAACGCTAGAGTGCCTAGATTTATTAAACACAAACCAAGAAAAAAAAACATTTTTTTCAACAGCTTAGATGGAAAAAGAATGTCGTAAAACAAATTTACGACGAAAAAAAATAATCTTAGAGCTATATTTATGGCGCGAAATAGTTGGCGCCCGCGGGAGTCCGCGAAAAAGTGGCCACTACAGTCAAAGTAACTGGCCGCTGTGATCATGTGGTGCTTGTGCTCTTTTGGGAGCTTTGTATAGGCTCTAAAAGTTCTCATCTTCATTCAAAGCGAGAAAAAAAAACGAAGACTAATATGCAACTTTTAGAGCCCAAAGGAAGCTCCTGAAAGAGCGCAACCACCACATGAGTGACCTGTGCGCCGGTCAGTAATTGACGGTGGCGGCGCACCAGAGTGTTTCCTTCCGGCAGCGGAGGCCGGGAAAACCGCATTCAACTGGCGGTGCGCCACGCTCAACATATGACGGCGGCATGACATTGCAACGGCATGCAGGTCTATTAAGTGACCAGTGGCGGCTCCCATGGGCGCCAAATACAAATTCGTTTTGCGCAATAAATATAGCTCTAAATTTTTTTTTCTTTTCAGTTGTGAATTTGTTTTGTGACATTCTTTTTACATTTAGGCTGTTTAAACAAAACATTTTTTTCCTTCGCACGTGTTTTTCAAAAGAGGGAGCGAGTGAAAACCACGGACAGTGTTTGAAATTTCATGTCGAACACCCCACCTCCCATACAGACTGCTCGTCTGTATGCGGAGGAGGGACAACTTCCCCTCCGGTGGAAGGGCTCGCACCGGAAGCGGGACAACTCCAGCTCTTCCTCGACGTTCCCCCTGCTATAGAAGACACACTGGCACCACCTATCAAAACGGTACTTCCCAAACTCCACTACCCTGCCATCCATCAAAAATATAAAATATGGCGTCGTGACCGTCCATTTTCCCACCCTGGGCTTTTTGCAATGCCCAAGGTGTTTAATTCCAATGCACGAACAATTGACGGTAGAAATGTTTTCTTCTTTACATTTCATATAGTCGGAGTGAACCGGCTGGGCTAGAAACCGTCGCCAAAAGAAAACAAATGCGTGCCAGCAGGAATCACTGTTCTTAATGACCGAAGTGAGCAAGTTAGTTAGAGCGCAGCTTCTCAAAACGAGGTTGAGGTCGGATGCCACGACGCACAGTTCCGGCTCAACGCTGAGCTGCAACCTGTACTTTGTTTCATCGACACCACCGCAGAGAAGCCAATTTCGCTTTTCTTTTTCCATCTTATCCAGGTGGTTTGCAAATCTTCAACGAACCCCTCGTGACCTATAGTTTGGGAAACACGGACAGAAACCTAGACCCCTTTCCGTCTATAACTAGAACCGAAGATTTCACGGCATTTGCGAAATCAAATCTACACACTATTTATGAGAAATGATCGCTTATCGCACGGTGAGAATTATTTCGAGCCCACGACGAAAGAACAATGTGCAAAGCATACGGGTATTATGACATTAATTCGAGTAAATATATAGATCTTAACGGAAGGTCTCTCAGAACTAACGATCAGTTTGGAGTCGAGCCATACTGTCCAAACCTTTATGTTTTCAAGTACGTACTCCTTGTCGCAACTTGCCGGAGCCGACCACGTGTACACAAGAAGAGCAGCCATCCACCGTGAGATTGAATACTACACTAAGCTTTGATCGGAATCCCAACGACGAAGAAAAGAGCGCCATCTAGCACATGCGCCTCGCGCAGGATGCCTGGCACTCCCGTCCGGCTAGTCTCGCCACCACGCTGCTCTCTGGTAAAAACGACCAAGAGGAGGAATAGTTTGGACGGCCACCCTTTTGTTGGGATCGATAATGCGAGGAAGCTCGAAAAAGTGTTACTCGATTTTTATTCAAAGACGCCCTAGTTTTCTTGGAATGGTGTTGGTGATGATTTTGTGGACACTAGCGTTTAACCGGGAAGTCACGCGAATGATGATCGTATTTGTGGCAATTAATTTCTGTACAATTCTTTTCTTTGTCCTTTTTTGTTAAAAAAAACACACACATCAGACGTACCAAAAGGGCTATCAATATCGTAAATACATAAAAAAAAAGAATAAAGAGCAGAAGTGTTGCAGAGCTACCCGATAGATGGCGCCAGCGTGTGATCTCGTAGTATGCTGTCACGAGTGGTCACAGCACAGTTGATCAGAGTCGAATGCAAATGTCCGAACCAGCCTTTGTTTGAGTAGATCCGAGTTACTGCCACTGATCATACTGCACAAAAACATGCATAGGACGACGCTGGACATGAGCAGGTCAAAAGCATCCAGAAGCTGACCAAAGTAAAAACTGTATATGCACCTTTTGTTGTTTCTCGTTGGATAGGCCTTGGTTGTGTTCTTGACCTGGGTACGAAAGGAAGGAGGAGAAGATTGGCTTTTTGAACATTTAGAACAGGAAGCTATGTTGCCTGAAACTTGGTCCCTCCTACCTCTCACCAGCTGTCCCTATCACAATCCTTTGCGATGAGTAGAGCGAGACTCTTAGCATCTAAAAACCATTTTTCTTTCATATTACATCTTGATTCAATGCTGCAATGCAAGAAATTTAAGATCTTTTTTAGCCTGCTGAACGATTAAACCAACGTCCTTTCATATGCCAGACAAAACTGCCCCCACCCGAGTCGCAAATACCCTAAACGTACACAGAATTTTACTGGTAAAATATGATGCCCAATATTTAAAAGAATAGTGCAGGGTGTCTGGCTGACTGACTTCAAGTCCATTTTATTCCATTAATGTGTTACAATGGGTTATTGTAGAACTAGAATATGCAGATAGGAAAAGAAGAAATCTTTGCTTGTTTTTTGATTCCACAGGTGTCACAACCTCTTTCCAATGATGTAAAGGAATGCAAAGGTATATGTTGTACCTAACATCAGATATAAAATTGCTTCTCTTTCCACTGCTTAGTTCAATGCACAGTCACTAGATAAGTTACAGAGTAACGCAGGTCCCTTTATTTGGGCAACGCACCACCAGTTTGATCCCATGCTCAAGCGGAGTTTCTTTTGGCCTTTCCACAGTGAGGCAATCCCAATTCGTAGAGACAGGTTGTTTTATAAAAACTATATCTCGTACACCGACATTTTATTAGGCTAGCAACTGATCGCTGTATTCAACCACCAACACTTAAATTTAGCAACGAAACTTACTATTAGGCTTTTTTCATTTGTTTTCGAACAGAAGAATGCTTTCTCAAAGGAAAATGAGCCAAGTACTGCAAACCCGTGCACTCAAATGAGTGCACCTTTTTGCAGTGCTTCCACTGAGTCCACTCAAGGTGCAGAATTTTGCCGATGGTGGTGGTACAGAAAAATAATTTTTGAGACAAGAAAAAGGATTGTAAGGGGACATGAATTTAAAAGGGGAACTCCGCCGATTTTTTATTAGTCTTCAATGAGGCTGGAAATTGGCAGACCCCATCAATAACCTTTCCTCTACTGATAGCCAAAATATTTTATTAAAATAAATATTTTCCGTGACGTTATTGAATTTTTCAAGTTACGCCGGCCGCGAGGGTTCCAGGAGGCGACTCTCTACTGGCAACAATGAAAAATCCCCACTTTTCCCTACCCGTGTACGTCACCGGCAGGAAGGTGGACGAATGACCCGGCAGCCGCGAAGCGGCTTTCCGGGTTGCCAGCGAGCGAGATTTTTTTCCGCAGCTTTAATGTTGAAAGCTTTTTGGAATGGGTAGCAAACTGTGCTTTACGGTAGAGAGTATGAACAGTCCTGGAAAGAGTCTTTTTATCCTTGTTTTTGTGGGTAAAACAAACGTGCTTCAGTGGCAGCAGTGGAGGCAAGCAGTGTCAAAGTGCTTTTGGGCAAGCTGTGTGCCGAGAGAACTAGTGTCACTCGAAACATTCTCGCTTATGCTCGGAATACCTTATAGCCGCCTGCTAAGAGTTGAGTATCCTTCTGTAGTTGGAACAGCTTCAAGGGTGGCAATCGCAGACTCAAGCCAGCTGTGACCACTACAACTCTCATCCAAAAAGGAGCACTAATATTATCGGAAAAATAGAGCACATTTTAGCACTAGTCAACATTTGGTGCAGTCACATTTGTAATTCACAATTGCTTCAGTGATTTTTTTTTTTTAGAGGCACTATTGTATAAATTTGTGTAAGGGACGCACTATTTTTCCTGATTTGAGGGCAAATTTTTAAGGAACAACCCATACACGGATTAAAAAAAAAAAAAAGATCTGTACCCACATTTTGAAATGAGCGTTATGAGCGCGCTCGGCTGCGCTGGTCGGAAAAGCCTGCACTCCGGAATCTGGACTCAATCGTCAGTCGGATTTAATTAGTTTACATACTGCGCCAATACACTTTTTTTTCTCCGTACTTGATAGCATGCGTGCAACTTTCGACTTGAATCCCGCACGACTGTTGAAGTGGTACTTGCCCATAGCTCTCAGAGATTGCACGAAAAGGCAGACAAATCACGACGCTTTGACATCGCATCGAAGAACAAAAGGAAACCTCCCCAGAGCGTACAGTAGGCATTCGGAAACCTGAGTGGATCGCGCAGAGCCGAGCCCGCTGAATCCCCATTCCTCGCTTGCCACGGAACCTGACATATCCTTTATCTTCTTCTCAATGCCTTGCCGCAACATAAATGCATCCCGACAGTGCGGCCCACCACGATCGAGGTCGACAGCCATTGGGAGCTCTGTAGACCGCGTTTCCCTCTGCTAAGCCCTCCGCAACTTAGAAGCCGCTTACTGCGCCTGCGCGCGCGATGGCCTTGACTGTAGAGTTCTGGGTATACGTAGCGGGTTGCAGGAGGGCATTGCGGGACGGCGAAAACCATCTACGAAAAACTCCCTATTATGCCATACGGTGATACGGATGAGTGGAGAGCAAATAGGAGTTTTAGTAGACCGTGTTTTCCCTCCGCTACCTGGAACTCTACAGTCAAGGCCATCGGCACGCAGGCGCAGTAGCGGCTTTTCAGTTGCGGAGGGCTTAGCGGAGGGGGAAACGCGACCTACTAAAACTCCCTAGTATCGAGGATGCGGACACATTCCGCTACGTGCTCGGCGCGTGGCTAGCGCCACCTAGCGATGTATATTCATAGAAACGTGGCATTACAGTCGGCGACACCTCAAAAAACAAAACATATGCAAATAATTTCAGCAATTTTTTTTTTTTTGTTTTTGCAATACGTTTGTCAGCCTTAAACACGGGTGCGGCCCTACACAGTTGCAGCCCTTACACGCGATCATACGGTACATCCAATTCGGACCTTGAATCAAGCACGGGCTACTCTTGGAGTTCCACTCACACTGTCAATCTCTCTTAAAACAAGTGAAACGTCTAAATTAAGTTTAAGTCTGAGTTTAACATGACTTTAGACACGCTGCTATGTGTGCAATACAGAGGTTTAGGGAGCAGATGTTGAGTTCCATTAATATACAATAGACCAGTTGCCTGTGTGGTTTGTCAAATTGTTGGCAAGCGATTTTCTCTTGCAGAAGAGGTGGTGAAAACATCTTTATTTTATTCTATTGCAGAGAAATGTTATATAGGGCTGAAAAGTTTTAAAACTATGAAAATATTAACGCCGTTGAGGGAGGCATGTAAATTTACTGCTGATGGAAACTGTGCAAAACAAAAACTTAATTGAAAAAAACAAAATCTTATATAGAATTACCCCTTCCCCATATGTGCACTCGTGGATGAGAGTTGGAATGCATTGCATTCTACTCCGACAGTAAATAAACAAACAAAAAAAAATGTGGCCACCAATTTTCCTTTGGGTAGCTTTTTGTTAACTTATTTTTAATTAAACATTTTATGATGCAATTCTGTACTTTACACACTATTGCATTTTTGAGCAAATATTCTTTATTTGAAGATGAATAGCGTATTTGTGTATTTGCACAAATGCACTTCACTCCATTCTATAGATTTCAATGTTTATGAAAATCACAGTCTAGTACGTGCATGTTCGTCGCTTTGGAAGGCAAGCAAAGTATGTGCCACATGCACAAACGCTGAAAATGGCACCGACCAGAAGCGCTTTTCTGGAATGGTTTACAGATGTTTTGCTATATTACCCAAGTACCAAGGAACATATGCATGCTACAAAAGTAGTGTTGGCGTATGCGACAGTAACTTTTCTAAAGAAACTCTAAAAGAAATGACCCATTCTTTCAGGTAAAGCAGGTCTGTGGTGAACTTGTACCCACATTACGAGCATTTTTCGTAGTGCTTGGGTAATTTGTAAAGAAAATAAATTGCAGACTCCTTAACCTTGTTTACTAGCATAATTGCTTGCTTGTGATAGAAGGAGAACGGATTTACGGTAGTGATTTCACTGAAACTAGCGAGCTGCAGCTTGAGCATACCTAGTTGCAAGAAGGGCTCTCCCAAAATCACAACTGCTTTAGTTGTTTTTTTTCTCATAGTTTAGCACATAGGCCAAGGTAATATTTTCTGAAAATAGAGATTATTATCAACTTCAGATGAGACAGCATTTCAGAATCAGGGAAGCCATCAGCATTCAGATGATGCCTTTGGAATGGTAGCTCAAGAGATCGGTGCAGATTAAAAAGATGAAGCATGTCGAATAATTAAAAGATTGTTAGCAAGGGAAAAGGAATGCAATACAGTGCATTTAGTCTCAGTAAAGATGACCAATGTGACAAAACATAGGGAAATGCCTAGGGATTTGGGGAGGGGTTAGGGAACTGTGTGGGCAGCTCACCTCCTGTGGCGCCTGTCCATCTGCCGCCCAGCGAAGCCAGACTCGTGGGGCACCTCGTTGAGGGCCGTGTTGCGCCGTGTTTCGGCCGACATGCTGAGCAGCTCCTCTTCCTCCTCGCCCGTGCTGCCACCAGTGCTCTGCGCAGTGCACACGCCTAGTCAGGCACAAGCCACTTCCAGGGGTCTGATTTCGGTCACTGCGAGAGCAAAATCTAATCTGGCTCTCACAGAGAGGGCTAAGGAATAATTTGCTAATGTGTGAAGAACAGGGTTTGCCTGCTACAAAGTGTCCGTTGTATAGAAAAATGAAACACGAGAATACCGTACGTCGTCTGGTAACACACAGAGACAGAAAAGTGGATCGTCTGCTACGAATCGAGTGCCGTGGCAAAGCGATATCGGACGCAAGTTGAAATTGTGATCGTCTTCTATCTCACATTGGAAGCGACAACCTTTGCTTTCTCAGCATGTCCTACTTAATTCTGTTGGTGTACCCAAGCTGACATTAGCCAATGAATGAAAGAACATTTGAGACAAGCACCTCAGAGGCTGCAAGACCTGTCTTGTCGAGGACTTTCGAACGGCTCAAAGGTTTCCCATTGGTCAGCAACACTCCTCCAGCATGAAAGCTGTGATGCCACCCCCAATCAGAAGCCCAGAAACTTCTTGCGCTTACCCAGGATGAAAATTGGAGCTCGTCTGGACCAGCTCCAGAAAACAGGCTACCATGGAAGTGCAAATAGAAATAGAATGCTTCTCCTTAAGGCTCTAAAACAAACTGCAACATGGCAGATAAGCTATGTTTATAGATGCGGATCTACACAGGATCCGCATCTATAAACACACACATAGTGGCTTGGAACTCAATATTATATAAGCTAATTACGAGCTTGCAAGCTCGATGGTACCTTTAGCACATGCTAGCTACTGTGCAGTATTTCCAGCTGCACCAGGAAAGGGCTTGACTTAAGAAGTGTGTCGGAGGCCAAAATCAGCATGAGCCACAAACATCTGGAGAAAACAGACATAAAATGCTGACATTCACTAGACCCTGGTATTCATTGCCTTGAAAGTGAAGCTAGCAATGACCTGCAAAAGCCCACAGCCACCTATAGTCAGTGTCAGGTTAAGGGTTCAGGGCGAGGGAAAGGAAGGTTAGGGAGGAGGAAACAGATGGATTACTATATCTGTTTTCACCGCCAAGAACCGTAGGAAAAAAGTCCGGCTTCTCGTGGATGATTACTAATTTTCACCTTTAGGTGGAGATTTAAGATATATTTAGTAGCATTTTCAAATGGATACACGTCATCTTATCAGGGAGTACACGTTTCAAACGCCAAAGACATCGCCTGTGCCTCCGACAACCAAATCTGGCGAGAACTATTTCGTGCGGCGTATGAACAATGCGCAAAACTTACTGTTTTCTTGAGGTGAAAACGGGTATAGAGACAAGTGGAGGAAACATCCCCTCGCTCCAGCAGTCTGCTTGCTTCCTCCTCCCCAGACTTCCCTTCCCTTGCCCTGAATTCTTAACCTGTCACCGACTGTAGGTGTCGTGTCGGTGTAATCCCGTTCATTATTTATGTTCACTCACAAATTTCTTCCTTTTGCTTGCAGGGTATTGTGGGTTCCACCTGTCCAACTAACACTGCAAAAGACACGCTGCCAGTGTCGCAAATAGCATTATTGACTGAAAGCATTGTAATGTTAATGTGAGGTACCAATATGATCACTGATGATCCACTGATGTGTTAAGTAGCTAGGGAGAATCCTGAACCATCCAAGACTTTTATAAGATGGCTCTGGGATGTTATCAACATTCCAGACACATCATGTGTGCAACAAATGTAATTTTATGGAGCTTTCTAGTTGACAGCTGCAGAACATTAACAACATCCCAAGATGTTTGCAATTGTATGGGCGTTTCAGACGCCTTTAGGACGTGATCGGCATTACAAGTGCGTCCCAGAATGTTCTCTGGAGCACAGACGTACAGATGGCTGCGGATGTTATCATCTCAGGAGCGTTCCTCGAGTTTTCCTAGTCGCATGGGCACTGCTGGACATCTGTGAATGTCTCCTGTACCTGTAGGATGTCACAAATGTCTCCAGAATGTCACAACTGTCCCAGAAACGTCCCAGCAACATTTATGCCTGTATGGAAGTGCCCAGATGCCTGCCGCTGGCAGCACACGACTCTGTGGAAGTCCTCAGGATGTCACAACATTCCATGAACGTCCCGTGGATGTGCATAGGACATCTGCGTGCCTAGAGCGGATTGCACGAGGTTGTACGGACAAGCTCGCCGCCTGAAAGCACACAGGGTTCTACAGACATTCTCACGACGTCTCAATGCTCCACAGATCTCCCCAGGTCATGTAAAGAATGTCCGAGTGTCTGGGGTAGTATGCCGGAGGGTTTTACAGACCTGCTTGTCATGTTGACCACACTGACAGCAAACATTTTTCCTAACGATGTCCTAACGTTCCACCGACATGCTGAGGACGTTCAAAGGACGTCTGTGCGACTGTGGCTATACGTGAGGTTGTCCGCAGAGGCTCGCCACGTTAACCACCTTGGCAGCGCGTAGGGTTCTATGGACATCCCAAGAAAGTCCTAACGTTGCATGGTTATTTCGTGGCCGTTCAGATGGCAGCACATGGACATCAGGATGACCATGCACTGCCAAGCCACCTTGGCATTGTATGGACATCCTCAGGATGTCCTAACGTTGCATGGTTATTTCGTGGCCGTTCAGACGGCAGCGCATGGACATCAGGATGACCATGCCGCAGAGCGTATGGACATCCTCAGGATGTCCTAAGGTTGCATGGTTATTTCGTGGCCGTTCAGAGTCCATTCCCGGGCAGGGGCCACTCACCTCAGTGGACTGGAGGTGCACTACGCCCGTGCTGCGGGCGCTTCTCGCGCAGCTTGCGTCGCCCCGCTGCGCCTTGCACTTATTGGGGTGGTTGGGCCGCGGCGGGCAGCGCTTGTCCTTGGCCCTCGCGCAGGGCTTCGGGGAGGCGTCGTGCTGCTCCGGTGCCGCCTGGGACCCCTCGGGGCAGGCCCCCAGCGCGGCCCCGGAGTCGCAGTCGCCGGCCGAGCACTCGCGCATCGCCAGCGCACCGCGTGCCACCGCGTTGGCCCGGGCCGTGCGGATCCGTGTGCGCCGCGAACTCTGCACCTCCAGCTCGTGGTCCACGTCCTCCTGGCTCAGGGAGCTCGATGCCATCTCGACCCGCCGCTCACGGCCTCGCGGGTCGCACGAGTCTGCGTCGAGCCGTGGCGGAGAGTCAGCCCGCTAGGCCTAACTGTCAAAGTAGCGCGGAAGGAAGCGCGCCGTCGTTTGGTTTCGGGCTTTCGTACGGCGGTGCCGACGGGCTTTGGTCGACGCGGATCGTCGGGTCGGTCAGCGGAACTGGCCGTGCCGTTCTCGGAGCGTTGTCATGGTTGCGCTGCTGCTCGGGACAAACACGCAGGCGGAGAAGGTGTAGGGCCTGAAGTACGGTGCGCGTCCCTCCGTGTTGCCGTGGTGCGATCGTGCGATGTCTCGTCAGCTGGAAGCTTTTCCTGCAAATCGTTGTCGCGTTTGCGCTGAATCAAGACAGATGGCGCCACCATAATCAATACTGGATTTTAAAAATGGCCGCGCGTTCCCATTTCATTTAATTACTACCTGCCTTTAGTAAAGCGAACATGAAATTACACAAAAAAAGAACTTGTTTGGAGCCCATAAATAATGAAATTACATCTAGTTCTAACAATTTCCTCAGAATTTGAGATGGTTTCCAACAATATTGCCTTAATTTTGTCATTGTGTTTTGTAGTTTTGTTTTTGCTGTATGTTTCCGTCTTGCATTATGACAGTCCGCTTTAATATATTTTGTCAAGTTAACAAAAGCCACTTTATCGTCAAATATATGCCTTACCATAGAAGCGTATATGAGGCTCACCGCTGCACGGAAAGCCCGGATGGGAGTGAAATTGGTGAAATAGCGAAAGGAGCGCGGACTACTTGTCGAGCGGTCGATGCAATCGACCGTGCTCGCAGGCGTGGTGGCTGCTGTCCCATGCTAGAACAAGATCTTTGAAGTTTCTAAAATAGTTAGCGAGGTCCTGCTCGCAACGACTCAGCAGGCGGCGTCGTGCAATCATCCGTGAGTTTAATGTTCTTATATTCTCTACCCGTTTCTTACCTTTACTCGTTCTTGTCCGTTGAAAAGTCCGGAGGTAATATATTGTTTATGAAAGCTTAATGGATATACGAAACTTTGTAGTAATTGTAATTTTTAAGCTCTTGGGGCTATAAAGCCAAAATTTTCCACCCCCCCCCCTCCCTCTTTCCCCCTATCCCCTTCTCGCATTGTGAAATCAACGTGAGGCGCTTGTTACAAGCACAGCAGCATATCAATGTGTAGTTGTGCACCAAGCGCCAGGACAGAAATGTTTGGAGATCAGCTGTAGTGCTCGTCTTTCGATGTATATACATCAGGCACGTAGCCAGTATTTTGTTTCCGGGGGGGGGGGGGGGGGGGGGGGCGCGCCCATGACAAAGTGCTGTATGAGGGGGAGGGGGAGAGAGGACCAAGCAAAATGAAAGATTTCGAGGGAGGGGGGGCATGCCCCGCCCCCTCTCTCCCTCCCCTGGCTACGTGCCGGATATATCGGTAATATACGTATATATATATATATATGGGTGATTTCATCTCAACTCAGGCACGGATTTAGGGTCGAATTTTTAATTTTGGCGAAAAAAATATATGTTTTGGGGCGATTCCTATAATAAAAGAAGACGCCAACGGCAATTTCGTCGGATTTTTTGTTCTCAAGTTATGGACCGTTGAAGCGGCCAAGGTGGAAACTTGGTGGAAACTGACGTTTTTCCAGCTTATCGGTGGTGCCATATTTCACTTCATCCCTCTTCCCTACTTTTTACGCTACATCAATATAGCTTTTTGGGAACACTCTAGACTTAGGCTTTTTCATGCTAATTAAGCGTCTAGGTCATAACATTCTGAATGATTTTGTTTTTATTTGTCAAACCGCCTCTCTGCGACGATATTTGACAAAGTTCAGCAAGCTGTGCTGTGTGACCTAATCAACATATTTTTATGATATTTATATCACCGTAAAGCTCCAACTAAGCTCTTTCTTTTGAGCATAATTTCAATATTTTGCGATAAGTATATAATGCGCTACATGTGCTGAAAAACGAAAATTTCGAAAAACTAGCAAGTTTGAAGTCGATTTTCTAGAAAACCCCCACTTTTTATTTATTTTATTTTTTATTCACAGTTAGTTAATATCAGTGTTGGGTAAAGTACATCTAAAAGGTACTTCAAGTAAAGTACAAAGTAAATGAGACGTGGTGTACTTCAAGTAAAGTAGTAAGTACACTGGATGCAATGTACTTGAAGTAAAGTACTATAAATACAATGTACTTTCAAAGTAAAGTACAAATATTTTAACACAATCTTTCATGATGCCCTTTCATTCCCCTATACATTGATTTTTTAACTGGTATGCATCGCTCAGGGGTGCATGACCTATTTTCAAAAACAGCGGCGAATATTTGATAAAGTCAAGTGCCCACAGAGTAGTTTTTTTCAGGAACTTCGCCGAATTGAGAAGTTCCTCTTCTGAATTTGGCGCCGCTTGCGCTGGATCGTTGCACCCAAGGTGGTTACACTAGGAGAGAGCATGACGTCCGCCCCTTACCTTCCGCAAGCAATTTTCTCATAGAGGAGGGTCCTCGCAAGCAAATGGTTATAATTAATCATAATGTGACACCTGAGATTGGGGTGCGAAAAAATTAAGGAACTTTCAAGTCGAAGGAAAAGACAAAAGAGAATGTCTCAAAACATTGTGACGTTCTCCATCTGTTGTCTTTTTCTTCGACTTGAAAGATTAACTTTTCCGCACCACAGTTTCAGGTGCTACATTGTGATTAATTTTGCTCTCCTAATATTTTACACCTCCTTGCTTGCGCTGACCGACCGAGAAGTAGCGAGTTCAAAAAGCTACGGTAAAGCCGCCCCAGAACAAACGGAGCGATGCGTCGTCTGCTCACGTTTCTGGTGAGAGTAGAATATCCCTCCCAGTATTTCTTCGGAGTTGACAAAGCATCATTTCGTGATACAAATTTAACAAAACCATATTTAGAGAATGTACTTTGAAGTCTGGAATTGTACTTTCCTCAGAAAGTACCAGAAAAAAATACTTTAAGTAAAGTACAAGTACATACTCAGAGAATGTACTTCAAGTAAAGTACAAGTTTCCTAAACCTACTTGAAGTAGTACTTTAAGTACAATGTACTTGAAGTACTTCCCAACACTTGTTAATATGGTAGTCTCATCAGAAACTACCAACAGAAATTGTAATATATTGTTTGTATGGCCGCTATTAAGACTCGAATCTCGTGCTATGAGCGTTTTGAACGGGACTTCGCACAGGCGCTCTGCTGAGCAGAATTTTGGCCTATGTAAGGTTTTCTATTTATCGTTAGCAGTTACCTCAATATCCAACCATAAACATTAATAAAATTTGGAGTAGTGTACTTAAAAAATTTACTTCGAAGTCCGTATCCACAGTGCGGGCACAGCGCTTACTTCCTCCCAATACGGGGAATGCAGATCGTTAGAGAATTCCTCTGGGGCCTTTTGCTTTCGGCTTTGAGTTTGAAATACCGAACTTGACATGTAATTGTCATATTTTCTTATGTCAAACAGATATGCAGTGCATATACATATGTACGATTTAGTATCTGACGCTTAGGAAGTACGGTTTATTTTGTGCGCGTACGGACTCTTTCGTAAAATAACAAGCATTTCGTAGCGTGTAAGGCTTCAAACGTGTTAGTCATGTGTTTAGGTTTCATTTCTATTTTCAGTGATTCATGCCGGGTTACTTAGACTTTTTCCTCTTGACTTAAGTTTGTCCGGGAGTCTAGATGTTACGTATCTTCTCCGTCAATACATAGGGCGAAGCTCACACACCTTGCAAATCACGCCAGTGCCAAGTAAATAAATATTGTTAGGATAAATATTGTTGCTTCACTGGCTTTTACGCTCAGATATTGAGGTAAGTACTAACATTAAATAGAAAACCTTACATAGGTCAAAATTCTGCTCAGCTGAGCGTCTATGCGAAGTCCCGTTCAAAACTCTCACAGCACGAGATTCGAGTCCTAATAGCGGCCATACAAACAATATATTACAATTTCTGTTGGTAGGTCCTGGCAGACTACTATATTACCTAACTGTAAATAAAAAATGAAAAAAATAAAAGGTGTGTTTTTTTAGAAAATCGACTTCAAACTTGCAAGTTTTTCTAAAGAAAGACTTGCAAGTTTGAAATCGATTTTCTAAAAAAAACCACCTTTTATTTCTTTCAATTTTTATTTACAGTTAGGTAATATAGTAATCTGTCAGGACCTACCAACTGAAATTGTAATATATTGTTTGTATGGCCGCTATTGGGACTCGAATCTCGTGCTGTGAGAGTTTTGAACGGGACTTCGCATAGACGCTCAGCTGAGCAGAATTTTGACCTATGTAAGGTTTTCTATTTAATGTTAGTACTTACCTCAATATCTGAGCGTAAACGCCAGTGAAGCAACAATATTTATCCTAACAATATTTATTTACTTGGCACTGGCGTGATTTGCAAGGTGTGTAGCTTCGCCCTATGTATTGACGGAGAAGATACGTAACATCTAGACTCCCGGACAAACTTAAGTCAAGAGGAAAAAGTCTAAGTAACCCGGCATGAATCACTGAAAATAGAAATGAAACCTAAACACATGACTAACACGTTTGAAGCCTTACACGCTACGAAATGCTTGTTATTTTACGAAAGAGTCCGTACGCGCATAAAATAAACCGTACTTCCTAAGCGTCAGATACTAAATCGTACATATGTATATGCACTGCATATCTGTTTGACATAAGAAAATATGACAATTACATGTCAAGTTCGGTATTTCAAACTCAAAGCCGAAAGCAAAAGGCCCCAGAGGAATTCTCTAACGATCTGCATTCCCCGTATTGGGAGGAAGTAAGCGCTGTGCCCGCACTTGTGGATACGGACTTCGAAGTAAATTTTTTAAGTACACTACTCCAAATTTTATTAATGTTTATGGTTGGATATTGAGGTAACTGCTAACGATAAATAGAAAACCTTACATAGGCCAAAATTCTGCTCAGCAGAGCGCCTGTGCGAAGTCCCGTTCAAAACGCTCATAGCACGAGATTCGAGTGTTAATAGCGGCCATACAAACAATATATTACAATTTCTGTTGGTAGTTTCTGATAGACTACTATATTAACTAACTGTGAATAAAAAATAAAAGAAATAAAAAGTGGGTTTTTTTAGAAAATCGACTTCAAACTTGCTAGTTTTTCGAAATTTTCGTTTTTCAGGCACATGTAGCGCATTATATACTTATCGCAAAATATTGAAATTATACTCAAAAGAAAGAGCTTAATTGGAGCTTTACGGTGATATAAAGATCATAAAAATATGTTGATTAGGTCACACAGCACAGCTTGCTGAACTTCGTCAAATATCGTCGCAGAGAGGCGGTTTGACAAATAAAAACAAAATCATTAAGAGTGTTATGACCTAGACGCTTAATTAGCATGAAAAAGCCTATGTCTAGAGTGTTCCCAAAAAGTTATATTGATGTAGCGTAAAAAGTATGGAAAAGGGATGGAGTGAAATATGGCACCTCCGATAAGCTGGAAAAACGTCAGTTTCCACCTTGGCCGCTTCAACGGTCCATAACTTGAGAACAAAAAATCCGACGAAATTGCCGTTTGCGTCTTCTTTTATTATAGGAATTGCCCCAAAACATATATTTTTTTCGTCAAAATTAAAAATTCGACCCTAAATCCGTGCCTGAGTTGAGATGAAATCACACATATATATATATATATATATATATATATATATATATATATATTTTTTTTTTTGTTGGAGCTTGGACATTTTGTGTAGTGAGTGCTTAGGACATTGACATTGCACAACCATGTTCTTGCGAAATTACCACATTCTGATCTCGAGTGGTTCGAACACGTAGCCGTGATAAGTGCTATGGAGCCCACGATCCGAACGGGGTCGATGCCGCCAACGGATCCCCCGTGGAACTGACCACTGCTCCGGGATCGGCGGATGCTTTCCCATCATTCAACTGCCCGGGAATCCCCTTTCCGCGGCCGCCGCGGTCGTTTCGAAGACGTTTTCGCAATCGCGGTGCTTACACGTGTTTGACGCACGAGCAGCAGGAATGGCTCAGGAGCTTCTGCAAAGATTGCCGGAATGCCCGTAGCGCGGCAAAACCTTCTCCTTCCTGGAAAACGGACCGGCTGTCGAGCCAAGGGGTAAGCAAGCGGCCATTACGAATTCTTCTGAGGCGAGATCAGGCGAGATGCCCCGCGAGAAAGGAAGTCACGTGTGTGCGCCGAGGGCTGGCCCGACTGGTTTCCGGTTGAATCCGCCGAGATCGTCGGAGCGACTTTTCTCGGATCCGGATCCAGATCTGGAGCGGGAGCTAATCCTAAACGACCAGACCAGTGGAACACGTCCGTCTCGATCCCGATCGCCCAGGGAAATAGGCTCGCTCCAGAAAAGTCGATCCGCGGCGCGCTCCAAAACGACCAGTGGAATTCGCCAAGATATCCCATTCCTTCTTTACTCGCACTGCGCTGTCCATAAACTAAGTGACTAAAAAAAACATTGACCGCATCTCCACGTGGTGAATGATGTTGATTGGGGCGAAGCTCTGGTGGTGCTTGTCTGCGTAGACGCTGAACCGCAGCATGCCGAGCCTTTCGTCCGTTTTCATTCATGTTAGAAAGAGAATGTGTGGTATGGAAAGTGGTTATATACGCATTTGAGCATTTGACCGCAGTGCCCTCTCGTCTATATAAACGTTGAGCCAATGCATGCAAAGTTTAACACGATTATATACGCATTGACCGCAGCGCCCTCTCCTGTATAGACGTTGAGCGGCTACATGCAACGTTTCATCCATGACATCCCCAGCTCTTGAGTTACTACCATCATCTCAGAGTCCCCTACTCGTCCCGCCGTCGTGGCCAGAGTGGTTAAGGGGATTCAACCGCTCGTCACTCAATGGCCAAATTTTGCTACACAAACCTGAGTTTCAGGAATGCACGATAGTATTCATTCTTTTGGGGGTTACTTATGATAACATAATGAAGGTTGTACGGCCCTTGGATTTTTCTTTTAGAGCGCTGAAGATTTTTAATAAAATCCAGAAATATGACCGTTTTGACTGTTTTTAGCGCGTTTTGAGGCATTTTTGAAAATACAATTATTTAGAGCACAAACGTGACAAAACGCTTGGCCGTACGTACTAGGGGTGCCTCTAATCTTAATTTTAAGACCATGACGAGAAACCAAAATATTGTTGTATTTGCGTATTTGTGTAAATAAAATCACCGTGTTAATTTTATTTCCAACTTGTTAAACGAGATGGCGACAGTAGTACTAAATGCCTCAAACATGAGATTTTCTTGCTGTTGCTGTTGTTGTTTTTCTCTCGAGCTCGAATTCGACCGCGATGTCTCGTTGCTCGTGGATCGGTAGCACGTGTAGCGAAAGCTCACGCTGTAAAGCTCACTGATCGTGGATTCAATCGACCGCCTCTGCCCGTTTCAATCTGGATGAGCATCGTACCGGCGGGCTGTCATGTATCACTATTGCGTGATGCACCTTAAAGTCGTCAGACAAGCAGTGGTATACTGCACTGTCTTTCATCTCCAACAAAGACACCAGATGCCCTCAGAGCTGACTTCCGGCTGTAAAACGTAGACACAGAATTATACAATTGATGGCTCCGTTGGTCGCCACTTTTTGAACGTTGCAAAAAAGTGTAACTAGTTATCAGCAGACTCCTAGCGAAAGGCCTGATAAGGCTCTGTAGGCGATACTTTTGTTGATTCTATTTTTTGTGTGCTATGTTAGCGCGCGTGGTCAAACGCTTGCATACGCTACAAGCGTGGCTTGTCAGCACCCTCAGATCGAGCAGGGTTGAACTGAGATAGGGTGCCTTCATGTGCGCTTTGCTTGGGGTGATGACATCTGGCCATTTTGTTTCCAATTCTTCTTTTTATTTTTTGTTCTGAAGCACGTGAAAGAGCGTGTCCCTGCACGCGCTTGTGGCGCTGACTGTGCTACGGCGACATTTTGTTTCCGGCGATTTCTTTGTATTTTCTCTGTGAGCGCGTGCTGTCGGCATCGGGTACTACAAACGGTGGCATTCTAGGTGGCATCACCCTAAACAGAAGGCCATTGAGGCACGCTAAACTGAGATATCCTAATATGTAGGGTGATGCCACCCTATGTAGTACCCGATGCCGACAGCACGCGCTCACGGATAAAATACAAATAAATCGACGAAAACAAAATGTCGCCATAGCACAGTCAGCGCCACAAACGCGTGACGGGACACGTTTTTCACGCGCTTCTGAACAAAAAAAGAAAATTAAAAGTGAGGGACAAAATGGCCAGATGTGTCCACCCTAAGCAAAGCGCACATGAAGGCACCCCACTAATATGTATTTGGAAATAAAAAAAATCGTTGAATGAGTTGCAAAGAGGTTTAAAGTACTTATTCCGAACAACATTTAATTTATGAAACATTATTTCAGATATTTTCATTCTCTGTAGATCTTGTTTGGTGGCTAGTGGATATGAAAAACAAAAATAGAAGCATGATTTCTATTATTTTGAACACTTACAATATATTTTCTTAACCAACAAACAGGTGCTTACTCTGAGATGCAAATTGAATTTTGACGTTAACGTTTTGGCGTTCGAAACAATTTTTTTGTTGTAAATTTAACACTTCCCGTTTTGCGGATTACAAAGAAAACCAAACGGGTCATCAATAGACGATTGCAAGCGGGGGTGACTGGCCGCCGCCATGTTCCTGCTCGTGCGGGCACGCCCGTGCAATTGCAATATTGTCAAAACTACGTTTACGTGCACGCTGCACGTGCTTCCACGGATGGGGCACCAGTCGAGGCTCCATGCATGCGAGGCGTACGTTTCTTTTCTTTTTTTTTTTCTTTTCACCTTTCTAATTTTTAGTCAAAATCAAATGAACCTCTAAATAACTTAGTGTCTTCATAAGTAACCTCGGGAGTTCACTATGCTATTGCCCGCTATAAACACCTCTTTCAACAGTGATCTTACTAAGTCACGGTGGAATGAAGTGGTGCTACCTTACCAGTCTGGAAACAAATTTAGGGTGTGTGTATGTTTATACAGCCTAGAACATAGTCTGCCTCAACGGGCGACTTGTCTCCCAGCCGTAGGTGAGCAATTTAGCCAGTGCAGTACAACCGGTAGCCTGGGGTCTTTAACGTGCATCACGCAATAAAGATACACGACCGCACGCCGGTACGATGCTCATCCAGATCGAAACGGGCAGGGATCGGGAATGAACCCAGGATCCCATGGGTTATAACTTATACAGCGCGAGCTTTCGCTCCACGTGCTCCGAGCTGGTGTGCTCTAGCCCACTCGGCCACCGATCCTTTTTTTTTCTTTATTGCACTTGGCCACCGATCCCTCTTTATCTGTCTAAACTAAAGCCTTTCGATGTGTTTGCGTCCAGTGCACGAGGCCCGTGTCTCGAGCGGCTCTTGGAAGCTGTTGTCGGTGCAGTACTGAAATGAGCGGCCCTTGGAAGCGAATGGCAGCGGAGCGCCCGCTCCTCGCACGTGTCTTGCGCGTTTCCACAACAATGGTTGGCGGTACTTGTAAGCGTGAATATTATCAAATGAATTTAGTATGCATTTGCCGGGAGCGCCTTCAACTTATGGAATGTACGAGGATAACTCGAGTGCGACATGGCTTTGTGTATTTGAGTGGCTCTTTTTCGCTGACAGGCACACAGACGGAAAGTGTCCTTTCTTGCCATACCCGTTGCCAATCTATAGTCAGCTGCTGTGCACTTGGCGGGCGATTGTGGACGAGTAGTAGAGCCGCGCCACTTGCTTGGACAGAGAACTCCTTGGTACAGTTCACGGGTGGGAAACGGTCTGAAACTGGCTTGCCCCCAATCAACGGTGTGATTAATAAGTTCCAGGCTTCCTTTCTTTTCAACACTTCTCTCTCTCGGGTGTGAAACGGTTGCTTCTTGCTGCTTTTGACTCGTCGCGCAGAAGTGTGGACGTCTTCGACGAGGTCCACACGTCTGGACGTGCAGAAGTGTGGACCTCGCCACTAAATGAGTTATGCTTAGGGTCGGCACTCTGCTCCCCAATATTGCTGTGGACGCCGCCATCTTGGTGCTTGTACAGAGCAGAGGCAACTCCCGATCGTCATGATTCAAAAGTGCGACTTCCTCGGCATTTGATTCGGTGTTAGGAAGCTCATGTAATATGGCTTTGCTCTGTCGCGAAGCGTTTAAACATTTGTGTAGGACGTGAAAGCGTTTCCTGTGACTTCAGATAAATTTTCAGATAACTGGCAGCCATGATTTTAAGCCACAATATGGACAAGTGTCGTTACCCTGAAGCGTAGCTTATTTAGTGGCACTAGGGAAGATCATGGCGGAACAGCGCAGCACTGAGCTAGATTTCAGACGCCATGTTCTTCTATATATAGAGCCACTAAATAAGCTACGCTTCAGAGTAACGACACTTATACATATTGTGTCTTAAAATCATGGTTGCCACTTATCTGAAGCTTTATTTGAAATCACAGGAAACGCTTTTCCTTCCTCCACAAATGTTTAAACAGTTCGCGACAGAGTGAAGAAATATTATATGCGCTCCTTAAGACCGAATCTAATGCTGAGGAAGTCGCACTTTTGAATCATGACGATCGGCAGTTGCGTCTACTCCGCACAAGCACCAAAATGTCGGCTCCCACAACAATGTTGGGGAACATAGTGCCGATACTCTAAGCGCAGCTGATTCAGTGGCTCGACTTCTTCCCAGAAGTGGCGCGCGGCACGTGTCTCGAGCATTTGCACAAAAATGATTTGCGCCACTTTTCCCAGGATAGATGGGCTTTACTCCACACGACCTGGGAGCGGGTTTGCAAACCCGTATTCAGACGAAGAGCAGGCCGATATAGGACATGGGAAGTGCAAAACTTCCACTTTATTTCTTTCTTTGTTTTGTTTTCTAGCTTGAAATTATGCTCTAAAAGAAACCTTTTATTATTTAGTTATTTTCGTTTTTGCAAAATAACGTTTGCGTGTTAAATGTGGTGGTCCGAACGGCCGCAACGCCGCACCTTGTGCTTTCGATAATTTCGAATGTGGACGGAACTTCGAATCCATTCTGAAATCAGAGCTTATTCTACGTTTTGTAAGCCACTGTAATCTACGTATGTACTGGCTCGTATCTCGCGCCGCCTGTTGGCCGCTTCCGGCAGCGGCGGACGCAGTGCGAAGAAGATCTAGCTCGAGATCGGCGGCGAACAGCCCGTGGCCCGAGCCCACCCCGAGCGCCAGGCCTGCATGCGCAGCTGCGAACATGCAACTCGTTTGTTCCGGAAAAATTCTGCGCCATCTATGAGGAAAAGGGTACAAATAAATAGCGGTTGAATCCCCCTTAAGCTTTTTGCTTATCCGGCCCCAAGATGCAGCGACAAAAGGAATCCCCTTGCCGTCAAGTTAAAGGAATATTGAACCGAAATATTGATTTCAGAAAACAACGCGGAAGCGCTAGGCGGGGCGCTGCAAACCCGAAAGCATCACTCATGAAGCGATATCTCCAACGGACGGTCGTATTTTTGTGAAAGAAGGGCGCGCTTGAACAAGGCTAAAAAAGCCCGTGACGTCGCGATTCTCGATTCCTCCTCTTCTCGCTTTGACTCCGCTAGGACGCGAAGAGGGAAGGGAAAGCAAGGCCGTTTCCCCTTCTCCTCAACTATTCTGCAAGGAACGCAACGTCGCAATTCTCACTCAATCGCATCCTTATATTACAAAAATACGGCCATCCGTTCGAGATATCGCTTTATGAGTGGTGTTTTGGGGTTTGTGGCGCCCCGTGGAACACTTTTGCTACCTTATTTTGTGAAATCCAAATTTTGGTTCAGCCTCCCTTTAGGAGTGGGAGATTAGGAAATGGAAAAAGTGGCGAGGAGGGTTTTCACCCTGGTTGAGAACTGTTTCACAAGTGCGGATCCTTTCTTCATCGGACACGCTTTCATCAAGCACCATCACGTCGTCCTCTCTCATCCCCATCATCGCCGCGCTTTTTCTTTGCCGCCCAGGGCGCCAGCATTTTCAGAGACCGGCCGAGACCAGCCTCGGCAAACAACCTGGAACTAGCCTGGGACAAGCCAGGCGGAGCCGAAGCCTGCTGAGCCAAAGCGAGTCTGACTGGAACTCGGAGCCATTTTGTCTAACCCACCGTGCGTGTGAGAGCTTCGCTTGTACACCACCGCAGCTTAGCGGAGGATTACGGGGGTCGACGCTCGCTCTAATGCCGCTTCCCGCAGCGGTGCTCAAGGGACACGTCTGGACGGTCTGGTGATATTCTCCGAGCCCCACACGGAGTAAACTTGCAGTCGCTGGTGCTGCCTCCCGCCGACTTAAGTTGTTATTTGTGCACAGAAGCCAATCCCGCCCAGTAAATACACCGGATCCTGCGCTGTCCTTTTTTTACAGCTATGTTTTTATGATTAAACATAATTTTAGCTTTGTCATTCGCTGAGCTCCTTTGTACTGCAGCATTGGTTCTCCCATGTGATTGGTGGGAAAGTTGGCACTCCATACATCTTAGAATCTAAGAGCCAGAGCAGCGTTGTCGCGAAGTTGATTGTGCGGCGACACCTCGTTTCGAAGTATATACATGTAATCACTGACATATCTTTAAAAGAAGCTCGGGACCTGGCTTATGATGGTGTGTATAGGCTTCTTGCTTTGTAATTTATGTATTTATTTAGTTATTCGGGAGTGTACATCACCCAATGCTGGGCATTATTGTAGAAGGGGAGAGGTGAAGGGAGAGGGGCAATGCCAAAACAATAGACGAAAAAAAATATACTGACTGAAAATGGAGTGATGCAAATGGGTTCACTCATAAATGACATTGCGCGGTAATTTCAACGGAAGAGAAAAGAAAACGGGCACCATTGGGCAAACCAGGCAATAATTAACCCAGCAACAACTTTTGCGGAAGAGTAAAAAACGAAAGGATGTAGGAGCTGTAGAGACAACCTCAGCGTTCTTGTCGACGAATGCGGTAATCTTATTGATCGCGGACCGATAATCAAATAAACGAAACTAGCTAAGCTCTATTTTTTTTAAAGATTATTACTGATTTCTATTGAAGGCTGGATCGCGGATCGAGGCTTGACTTGCTGGGGATCGAGCGGCACCACCGGCAGCCATCTCTTGACACCAGCTAATGCATGGAAATCTATGAGAGAAACTGGGAAAACGGCACTTTTCTTACCTTAGTGGGTTATTCTCGACGATGAAACTGTTATCGTGCCTTTTCGGAATGACAGCTAATCTTATGGGCGCACATATAGAAAAGGTAAGAACACCAACTTTTCTTTTCCTAATGTTTCGTGGTTGAGACTCGAGGGTTGCGACTATGTTGGGCATAAACTGCCACGCGGTTTAATGAGACAAGGGTTGCCGAGAGTCAATGGGGAGTCGTTCCTGATCTCGAAGTTATCAGCGCTTAGCAGACGATAAGTTAGAAGGCCTTTAGTGGTGATATTCGCATCGTTTCAAGCGCTTGCACAAAGCACTTCTGGTGCAAGCTTTTGTTTTGAACCGCATTGAGGTCCTCTGTGACAAACTAAACCTCGGAACGTGTCGTTCATTTGTTGAACATCTCATTTATTTAGCAACTGAAGCAAGCGGCACCGGCAAATTGATTTTCTTTTTTTTTAATTGGCATTTTTTTAGTATGACGAATGTCACATCGATCTCCAAGCACCCGATATAATGATTGCGGCACGTCATAAAATACTCGTGCTTCCGAGCACCGCGTACAAGCTTCAATATTCCTACTTTTTGTTTTTCTCCTCTAGAGTTGCGTGTATCGCCTGGCGTCAAGCAATGGCCACCGGCAGAGCCATGTATAGAGAGAGTTTGGTCAATGGGAAGCGCGGGCAGAGCCAGGGCGTGCACCAGATGCAGAAAGATGGCTTGACATGCTCTCTTGGCCAACCAGAAGCCGAAAAGAATCCCTAGCGGTAGTAGCGAGAAACAGTTTTAATCATAGGTATATGATTTTAATAAGCGCGTAAGAGTTAAATGTTGTAACCCTTCCTGGTTGAAAATAAAGTGAACGTGTTGTTTCAATTATGATCATGCAGAAAGATGTAAGAAACGAGTGTGCCGCTCAATCTCTGTTTTGCTCGGACAGAGTGTGACCGCTCGGGCGGCAGGTTCCCGGCCCTCGGTGCTTGGCGTAAAAATTATGTCGATCGTTCCGCTAGTAGCAGTTTTCCACCATGATCTGGGATGACCGTGATTGAAACATCACGTGCACCATATTTTCAGTCACCGAGAGCTACTCTGACGCACTCATTAATTTCGTTTCTCGCGACCACCGCCAGAGTATTATTTCCGGCTTCTGTTTGGTCAGATTCGAATTTCTGAAGACGCGCTGAAACAGGCCCAGCCCGCTTTCGGCCAATGGCGTCTCCTCATTTGTTTCCTACACTTCCCAAAGAATGGCCAAACTCTCTACATATACGGCTCTGGCTGCCGGTGGAGCCACACCGACGGGCTCCCCTAGCCGCGATCCGTCCTTCTACAACAGAGGTCAGTGGTGACCCCTCTCATAACCTCGCTGTACCATTTGAAGAAAAAACCTGTCCAAGTCTGAACCGAAGATTAAGAGAATAGTTATGGTACATAGGCGTTATAGTCCCCACTCCCAGTGGCCAAGAGGCAAACCCCACTACTCGGCGACAAAAAAAAAAAAGACTTTCTGTCAACGGAAAGTGGTTGGGCTGTAGGGCTCATTGCTTCGAGATTCGTTCATCGGGGTTCTTATGGATGAATGCGGCAACCTCATTGCCTGAAGAGAAACAATGGGAAACTAAGGAGTCGCCACGCCCTGCATGTTTTTAAGCTCTCAGTAACGTAAATGATCATAAAATTATAAATTATAATTTAAAAAAAATCGGGATGTCATTTTGCAGTGATGATTGACCGGCATGAAAGTGGGCCGGGCTTTTTCAAACACCGGTCCAGAAGGCATCAAACAAATTACTTTAGGTTTTTGCTTTACCTATCTCAAGCCATAGGCGCGCAAGCCATTTTCACTACTCGACTCGTTTAATGAAAAGTGTGACTCACGTTATAGTTCTTTTATTAGTTTCAGTCGTCTTTTTTTTTTCACGCGCGTGCCGGCACTATTAGTGTGTTGAAGAAGTTATTTTTTCATCACATTTTTTTTCGGCCGAGCACAAGGCGGAATGGCGAAGAAAGTATGAGTGCTAAGAAAAACAAGTAATTGAATCCCGAAGCTTCGAGCTCGACGTGCGGAGCATATGTAACGCGTCTCCGCACCAAATCAAATGACCACTATACGATCTTCCGATAAAGTAATGGGAAGGGAACTTCTCCCTTGGGCGTTCTTTGGTTATTCGCTTACTTTTGTTGAGTATTTTTTCATTGGTTTTATTTTTGTTAGCTGTGCGTTTACTATTGATATTGTTTTGTCTCTGTTATTGTTTTGTCTTTGTCGGTTTGCTTTGGGCTTGTATTTTTTTATGCGTATTTTCGCTTATTGCTGTCTCCTTAGATTTGCTTTTGTTCATGCAAGTTTGTCTGTTGGAGCTATACAGTTGGTTTTGCGCATTATACGGGAAGAAAGAGCACGAGAGTGTGCAGTGTGAGGTAGCATTCAGTCATTCTTTCGATTGTTTGGTTTAGATGACCATAGATTAGCTAAGGCCGCTAATAACGATGCACGGCGGATAAATATTAGGATTATTCTAAACAACCTCAAATTCTACAAAAGTTTAGGTTAAAAACGTCAGACATCCGCGAGAAAAGACAAGTATGAAAGGGAAATAAATTTCTTTAACAAATTGAAAAAAGTACGAAACCCACAAACATTTCGAGCGACACAAAATGTCAGAATCGGGTAGAAAAGATGCAGTGAGAAGTCCACAAAGAAAAAACAGCTAGTCGCTCTAATGACGACAGAGTAGCTCGCACTGATTGATGCTGGAAACTGGCTGTCATCTTTTGCCGACGGCTCTGAGCCTGAAAGGTTCAAGGCAGAACAATATTAGCAACAACACTAGAATGACGAATGGGTACCCAAAACCATGTACAAGAGAAAGAGAAATACTGCATTGGAAAGAGGAGTCAGAGTGCGAATTGTCTGACAGGCTATTTTAAAATCTGTAAACAACGATCAACTTTTTCTTTTTAACGGCAGCGTCTCAAAGCATTTTGGTTTGTTCATTGCTTAAAATCCAGTGTTGGTATACCCTGGTTGTGAGCATAGTTCCGTGTTTTCGAGACAGTACCGACGTGACCTCGAAAAATAGCCACCGAGTCGGTTTCTCGGAATTCGGGGAAAGCGAAAAGATCCTTCGATTCGGCGCTGTCCTTGAGTAAGGGAAAAAGCCAAGCTTTTATCGAACCAAATCTTTGTGTGCCCAGCTTTATTTTGTGTTGAGGCCAGAGTGCAACCTCGCCTTCTCGAACAGTCCATGAGGTTCTTCTTCCTTCGGAAACTAAATTAAGCTGATCTCGTTTCCTTTTTCTTCCCGGGGTAACTTAGGACGTTTTCGGCGAATCTAAGATACGCGTGTTTCCCTGGAGGATGGGGAAACCCATACCTTTTGTCCTGTTTTCTTCAACATAAAACCAGCAGACAACACCGATTTCTTGGTGGTACACCCAAAAATGTCACAAAAACACCGAATTTCTATCGGGAAAATATACCCCCCCCCCCCCCGACGGAGAAAAAAAAATAAACTCCCGGCACAATTCACAGAACCCTAGCTGCAAACACAAGTGGCTTCTCTGATATGAGCATTAAATAATATCATATATGTTGTGTCTCTTCACCCTGAAAACTAACCGGGGCATGTAAGCGTCGAAGACATCGCTACTTACGAGATAATAAAGCATCTCCTTCATTGGCAGCAATAACTGTTTGACGAGTCACAGCTAAATTCACACTGAAATCAGAGTCTGCCATTATCTTTAAGGAAGCCACTCGTAGGTACGTTGACTTTCCTGAGCTTGCTGGCTCAGACGTTCTTAATGAACTCCGCACGAGGATACTCAGTGCCGACCTTGTTTTCTTGTAAGTGAGTGTTTTCTCGTAGCAACCAGATCGTTGGCGACCGAGATGTTTCGGTGCCGCGCTCTTATGCATCCTATCCTGACGTCACAAATCCTGGATTATATAAGCACTGCTTAAAAAATGTTTCGCTCGTCTACTTGGCCCGCAAACACCTCAAAGAGCCAATCTCTGTGACCTCCGGAATCAGCTCAGTGAATGATGAGGTGGAACACTCGCCTAGACCTCAGAGCGGGGTCTCGCGTTTCGGCATTTACGCAATGCAAGAACAACGCTTTGGCACTTGCGTAATGCCACAGCACAGACTTAATCACCAAGGTCTAAACGGATGTTCCCGTTGCCTCATCGTTCGCGAAGCTCATTTCGTAGATCGCAGAGATTGGCTCTTCGAGCGCTATGCGAACAAGTACACGCGCAGGCATTAACTGTAGCGATGCTGACAATGCTCCGGTTGGGGGGGAAAAAGACGCGATGGAAGCCCGGTCATCACGTTCCTCAAATCAAGACCGTCAGTGATAAGAGCATAACATTTCTCTTATTTCCGTCGATGCGAGCAAGTAAATAATCCTACTCAAGAGATCAGAGCGTTTGGTCAATCGTGAATCACAACACAGCCCACAGTCGCATCACAGCGACTTTTTTGGTGGAGCACGTCGCCAATAGTGGTCACGATCCGAAGTTTTCCGCGACAAGCGATAGCTATTACGACGACGTGACTATATATTGTTTCTTGATTCAAAAACTTCTTCATCGTGTCCTTCTCTGTAATGCTTCACGACTCAATAAACATTTTGCTATGAGGTCTGCTTACAATGACACATCGCATGCGCATGCAGCGTTGACTTAGAGTAACTGTGTAGGCTCTCTTTGTAGAGTCAGAGCACTGATCTCCACTAGAGGGGGCTGATGGTGCATTGGAGCAACAGGGGCAGCCACTGGAAGCAGCGGCTTGTCCCGAAGTGAGCGCCAGGCTTTGTAACCCTTCCGAGTGCTGCTATCGAAACTGTCGAGGGCTTTGGATTTTCGCTTGTTCCCTCAAGAGAGCCTGTTTGTTGCGCAGGAAGAGCTCACGTGACCCGAAAAGTATCATGGGGAGCCATTCAATGTAAACATTTTGAGATTCTAGTTGATGAAGTTGTGAATATGTCCCAAGTTCAAATGCTCCTTATTTTCGATTGAATCCGGAACGGGAGTATTAAACCCACAATCAAACACACAAAAAAGCATGGTCCAAAACATCGACTGAATGCACCGGGAAGCCCAGCGCACGCCCGACTTCCGGGACAAGCATTGAACTTCCGGTGGCTTCACTTGCGCCAGGCTCGGAGCAGCCAAGCGCCATCCAGCCCATAGTAGAGATCAGCGAGTCAGAGCATCGCGTTCCTTCTCTCTGCCGCCAACTCCGTATTGGCGGAGAAGCGGTCAAGCGCACCGAGCTGGATCCGACTCTCCGTGCGGAAAAGTGACTCCGCAGGCGCCGATTTTCGGGAGGATCATGTTTCTCGCTTTGCGTTTGCGAAATACAGATCCTACACTGTAATACAACGAACTGGAAGGTTCCTCGTCCATTCAACATTATGTGTAGCCACTGGATAGCAGTATAATCGCGTTGTGTCATAACGCGAGCGATGTTTTAAAACAAGTTTTCAAAGTCTGGGAAGAAGACAACATGGAGTACGATCACGTAGCTCGTATCTCCGGCGCTCACGGAGTGATACGCGAGTGGCACATCCGGGCATTTCTGACCAGACAAGAACGCGTAACTATAGCTTGCGAAAGGACGATGTTTTCGTCGGCTACTACGTTCTACCGAAAGCATACAGAGAAACAGGAGACAAATGACAAGACAACGGCGCACGCAAGGCGTGTCGCCGCACTAGTATCTTCTCTGCTCCGCACGCCGCAGCACGCCGCCTCATAGCCACGCCATCCGCGCATCCGGGGCTCTGCAGAAACGACGGTCGCTTCCCGCAGTGCGGCCTTAGATCCCTACATTACGCCTTAGGAGCACCGTTGCGGTACTTTGCTCCGCAAGCGGGAGGGTATATTACAGTTACTCTACACTGACCTTTTACTCTAAACGCGTGCTGACGGGAGTGTTCACCAGATTTGCATAGCACCGTCAAAACGGTTGTCTTTTCGCGGCAGACGCAGATAAGTAGCTGATGACACGTGAACAGCGCTGTGCCAGCGCTCCACTCCATGTGGGAACCGGCCTTTATTGTAGTCTTTCTTCGGTGAATAGGGGGTATTCTAGGGGCATCGTGTTGTTGGATCTTGCTCGCAGCGTACCTTCGGAACTAGCCTCGCGCATTTACCGTCTTCCGCGAACAACGATTCTGGTCGTGTGGAATCGAACGTTGTCCGCACATCCTCTTGCATCCTCGTAGTACGTGAAAGCAAAGCCATACGGGTTCTCGTGCGTTCGCGCGCATGGAGCGCCGATCAAAGCTTTGCTCGTGCGGTGCTTGCTTCTTCTGAAATGCCAGAAAAAATTGCCCTCTAGTATCTTTTGAGCATCCGCTGCGAACAAAGTCCAACAAAATGGCGTCCCGTGAATCAATCTAGTGGTGTATTTCATGATGCGTTTTCTTTCGTCATTTTAAGACATTCGTTTCTTCAGCTTTTTTTCTTCTTCGAACCACCGCTAACTGCCTACGCGGTGTGTAAAAATGCTTTTTTTTTTTAATTTATTTCAAGTCAAAAATTTTCTTTTACTCCTTTTACGTTAAAGTCATGCTCAACTTTCGGTGTGAGTGTGGCAGAGTCGTGACTTTAAAGCCGGGGTCACACTGCTCATGCCGTCGCGCAAAATGACAGTCTGCAGTACATGAGTCACCGCAACATCCGTGGTTCGAATGCCCCGAGCCAAGCTTCTCCTTTGAACTCATCGCCCTCCGGCATTTGAAGCACGGATCTCTCAGTGAATCGAGTCAAAATTTGTATGCGGACTGGCTTTCTTGCATAGCGGTGCATAAGAAGTGGGACTCCGGCTTGCTGGTTTTTTCGTAAACACCGCATAATATATTGATCACAGTGCAAAACAATTAGTGATGTCGTTACTATTATAACTAGTATCGTCACTGTCACCGCAGTGGCCGTCATCACCATCATCAGCATCATCACACACTCATTAGTATAGTAGTAGTGTTCTTAGTATGGAGAACAACAGGGCAAGGTTGACCATAACACCGATCGCCGCGCCTCCTGTTTTCTGTTTTGGGCCGGGGCGGGTAGAAAGTGAGAGAGAGAAAGAAAGAGAGAGAGAAAAAAGAGACCATGAGACGCGGGGGGTCCCCAGAACACAGAGCTCTGGTTGGAATGCCTAGCGGGCAGACGCAAAGCTAGCCGCTTTCGTTCTCTTAGTCACTCATCGAACTCGTTCGACCGTCGGAACGCCTTCGGCGTTTGCGTTCGAGCGCGATCGACCGGGGAGTAGAGACAAAGGACGGGTGTCTGGGGGTCTACCCACTCAACATTCCAACCAGAGCTCTGTGTTCTGAGGACACCACGCTCTGGTCTCCATCTCCCCCGCAGTTTCACTCCGGCATAGAAAACGTGAGTAAACGAACCTGCTCCTACTTCTGCCCCCACCAGGTGACAAGGAGCTCGTACAAACGAGTAACGGTATGTAAGGACCGAGAGGGAAACACTCCTCCACACAGACGAGAAGCACCTAGACGATTCGTGTTTACTCTTACCCCGAGCGGAAAATATAAGGAGGCTAGATTGACCTTGCCAAGTCAGTCTCAACCTACCTCACTCCTGAACATTCTAGGTGGAATCTTTTGAGATACCAAGAATAGTAATGAGCAGCCGAACGTGGCCACGCTGACTATCGGACTTTCCCGACGATGATGCGTACTGTCGCCAGCGCTCGGACTCCCAGTTTCTGCCGATTCCCCACATCCGCTACGCTCGCTTACTTAAATATATCTTCACCAACCCTTTTGTTTGTTTGTTTATTTTGAGCGCAAGTTCGCCGTTTCATTAAACGTTTATTTCAGTTTATTATTCATCGTGTCACGTTTCATCCGAGACTCTGTCCATACGGCTGTTCAATTTTGGCCCAACATTTTTGTTTCAACATTCCGATTTTTTCGCAACGATAAGTTTATTTTATATTTTTATATTCGTGACGTTCAACGCATACTTTGGAACTATTCCCAGCGTTTATATTTGTGAAATTGCGTCCATGACGACTCAGAAACACTTTATTTGTACTACGAGAACACGGAAACGTGGCACTTTTTTTAAATTCAAGAAGCAACTTAATTACTATTGGATGCGAGACAGTTCTTTAAATTGGAAAAGTTTATTAAGTAGTTCGTAAAAAGGTTATTATATATACCAAAATAGTTCGAAAGTAGAGGCA